>CAJVPV010000678.1:0-19742 GCA_910591835.1 Acaulospora morrowiae | reverse complement strand
TGAGGAACATGTTTACTTAATACATAAAATATGCTTTTGTTAATAAAATAAAAAGTTTGATATATAGAGACTATTTCCAATTAATTTTAATAATTCTTAAGTGGTCCTTCATTTATTGGGGGGCACTGTATATATATTAAATATAAAAAAAGTTATAATTAAAATTTTCCAAAATTTTTTTTTATTAAAAAATAAAAATTTTAATATGGAATTAATAAAATATTAATAAAATAATTTTTTTAAATTTATTTTTAGATATTAAAAAAACATATTTATAAATTTTTATATTAAGTTTTAAAGTTATTTATTAAATTATAAATAAAATTAGTTGACATTTTTTTTGTCCCACACTGTATATAACTTTGCAATAGTTATTAGTTTTTTAGTATTTTTAAAATTCAAATATTTTGTAAAATAGTATTATACTTTGCTTTAGCCTATTATTATAAAGAATAATACTGTTTACAACAAATTACTGTATTTGTAATAATATTACTAATATTGTTATTTATTGAATGTACTTGTAATTTTGTTAATGCAGTTAATAAAAAAATCGAAACTGATAATTTCTAGCAGAAAAATAAATGTTCCTGAAAAATTTGATTGAAAAAAATTTAACAAGTCTTCTAAACAGCTGGATCTATATTGTTTTAAAACTTAGAACTTAATCGCCACAAGAATCACTTACAAAATAAAGGTGTTCAATATCTAACAAAAAAATTACCCATGATAATAACACTTATAATAACCAATCAAATTTCAGAACATATAACCCGAATCTGACCAGAATTGACTCACTCGGAACACTAATGACAAATAATTAAAAAACAGTTAAACGGACATAAAATTATTAACCAGCCAGAATCACTGATGCACCTGGATCTATCTTGGATACATCGATATTTAGAGGTAGATAGTTTTCTCTAGTCCTTATGATATCTGTTTTTGTGTTCGTCTGCTCATTCTCACTCTTATAATGGTCTCTGACGTTATCTTCTTGGCTTCGATTATACGTGAGTCATCCAGAATCCTTCCAATTGTCCGGCAAGTTATATCGCTTGATCATAGCATTCTGCAGGTGGTAAAATTTCTTCGGATTACCATCTTCTCCAGTCATGTCTTCACTCTTTGGTATTTTCCCGATCTCATCTTCTCTTTCTTCATCCTTTGATGACCTAGTTCTATCAAGCCACTCATCTTTCTCTAGTTCGTTCGGGGCCTCTCCTCCATCATCGAGGGTTAGTGTCGTGTTCAAAATTCCGGCACTGGCATTCTTCGGGGCTAATGCATCGTCGTAGGTAAGTTTGTTGTCTTCCAAGCGTATTCTCAGGATCTCACTAATGTGATCATTTTCTTTATCAGACATGAAGGCTTCTCCCACAATTCGGTATTATTTCTCGGCGTTGGTGTCACATCACAGGTGAGTTCTAACTTTTCACCTGGTACTTCTGTTGGTATATCTCCATTGTAATACTTGTCTAATATTTCGATCGGATATCCGTCTCTTTCCGTTTCATCTAAGGCTCTTTATTGTCGCTAAACATTTGAATCTCGTCTTGGTTTCTTAGCAACCCGGCACTATTATTTATTAGGGCTGGCAAGATGAGTTTCGTTTCTTCAGGCAAGGCTTCTTACATTGCAATTCTCATTTTATTATTCCATTCCACTCTAACTCTTTCTCTTTTTTTCGGTTCCTTCTTCAGATTCATGACGTATGGTTGAGATCGAATTCAGGTCGCAACATACATCTCATTTTTCTCATATTCTTCCACTTCACAGAAATTCACACCAGGGCCATTTAATACTGTATCCATTGGTCGTGCTAGATCTCATGATCCCATAAGGCATTGGAATGCCTTATGTCCTTGCTCTCCGCAATTAAAGCATCCAGCCAATCGATACTTCTGATTTCAGACGTTCTCCTTTTCCATTATGACATTTCTTGTACTTGTTTTGCCAGGTCGTCAAGCAGTCTCTTGGTAAGTTCGTCTTCGTCTCTTCGTTTTTGATAATATTCTCCAGCTTCTATTCTTCGTGCTCCTTTAATGACATCGTCCAACATTTTGGGTTCGACCAATGGTATAAACTTGGCGATCTTTCCTTTCAAACTGCCAGTGAACATTCGCACGAAGTACTTTGCCAGCAAGTGTTGCTCAAGGTTAATAGTTACTTGAATCCATATGTGTAAGCATTTGCTCTTTTGTCATTTCACTGCACCAGTGCATTGAGTTCTGCCTACCATCTTGTCTTTTTCCTGGCATGGCGAAAACCTAAGTACGAAGCTTCGGTCGGTATGGTTCCAGTGCTCCATCGTGGACCAGTTATCGTCATACCAGCTTCCTATGATCCTAAACAAGTACCCAGCTGCGATTTGGACCCGTCTTTTTGCTAACCAATTGTTCGTGTCTGTGGCTCTTTCAAACGATTCTACCCATTCCACAGAATCCTTGTGCCCTGTCCCATGGAATGTCTTTACTGACACCCAATTCTTTTCTTTGTCTGTATATGAGTCGCTAACTTCGGGCGTTCTCCTAATGGTCTCCGCTGCAACGCTTTTGGTTGCTCTTGCGATCTCCTCCCAGATCCGCTGTGCATCTTTTATACTGATCAGGGGAATCGTCATTGACAATTTATCGTCTGGTTCATCGGGTGTAGTGAACTTCGTTCATAACAAACGTAATCGTCGTTTCTGAAAAGCAAAAATCAAGTTAGTCGTCGGGGAAATCAGAGAAAACAAATGGTGAAACTCTAGTCGACTCAATAGGCACAACCGGTGCAAGGGTCTGGTGCGGCCGATTTTTACTCCAAGTTTACGTTTTTGTAACGGTTGTGACATATGGCGAAATAAACTTACGGCACGTGTTTACTTGTGTTACACGACGTTGACAGTTCTTTTTTCCGACTGCTTTTTCAATTTGGGGTATTTGTCTCAAAAAAAAAAAAAGACTGTCGTAATTGAAGTCAATACTCTTTGCTGTCTTTATCTATACTCACTCAAAAGACTTCTGCTACACGTTACGGCAAGTTCAATAACAAAAGTTAGTCACCCCCAGTTCTTTAAGAAAGTTAAATCACGGAATTTTCTGATCAAAAAATTTCAATCACCTTTAACTATTTTTTTTATTTATTTCCTCATCTTTAAAGCCCTTTGACGATTAGAAAAGGTGCGCAACTTTGTTCCTGTGTAAAAAGTTTACACTGCAGGGATTCATGAATTTCTCGGTAGAAATGGATTCGTCAAACGATGTCAACGCCACTCGGGAGAGCTCCTCCGAACCAGCAGATCCCTCCTCACGAAATAAAAGCAAGACCCGTAACATAAAATCTTCACGAAATAACGGGTTACGAGGTCTCAACAAGCGTACCCAAAAGAATAAGGGCATCAAATCAACAGACAAGGCCAATAAAGCACGTAATAAGAATAAGGGTAAAGACCTTGCCCGCGAAATAAAGGAATCGGAACCTGTGGTACAATATCAGCCAGAGCCGCCGCCAAGAGAAGAGCTTCCATACACAAAATTCTTTCCTGACTTGGATCTAGACGAACAGCTCGTGGTTATTCATGTAATGTCTGAAAACGATGCCGGCGATAAGACTCCGAAGCCTATGACTTTTCGAAAGGTAATTCTTAATATTAGCATAACGCTTTTCCGACACAAATCGAATTCAATGTTCAAAATTTTAAAAACTTGCTGGTAAACAAACGTTTTATAGACGATTCACCTGTCCGAACAGCAAACTGAGGACGCTCAAATATCCATAAAAGAGTGTTCGACCTCTGGAACTACTCCTCAATTTATGGATGAAGACACAGTTCAGGAGGACGAACAAGATCAACCTTCTGAAACTGAACAGGTTTCTTCAAAGCGATCAGAATCATATGATAATAAAGTTGATGTCAATCTTGCAACTTCGATTCAGGCAGAAACAATACAAGATGGCAAGCATGTGAGTTCTACGCAAACCGCTGATAATTCGGGGCCTATGGAAACCGAAGAAAAATCGGTAGCAACGGCTCCTGTAAAACGGCTTCCAATGCCCTCGTTTAGGCGTGTCAACGCCAGGAAGGTGGAATTTGAGCCATATCATAGACCTGAGGGGCATTATATACGGTATAATGGTGAACATCATTCCAATCAAAATTGCGTATATTTTTATTTAAAATCTCCATGCATCATTTAAAAAAGATTTTTTTTAAAAAAAAAAATTATCAGAGCCGGACGAAAGAATTCTTGCAGAACGAGTTGAGTACGATATGGACGAACAAGGTAATTGTTTATAAATTTGGCAGCCACGGATTGCAATTTATCAGTAGTATTAATAGTATTGGTATTATGTGCTTCATTAAAAAAGACGACATTTGGCTTAAAGCTTTCAATAACGAACGAAAAAAGGAGGATCTGGGCGAACTCACTACCGATCTTTTTGAGAAATTGATTGACCGCTTGGAGAAGGCTTGGTTCGACTTGGCAAGTGGAATTCTTGTATTGGATCTATGATCTATGTGCACGACCCTTCTTACCAGTTTTATAATAATTCAGACGAAAAACCTACCGAAAGGTCAGGGAGACAAGGATAGTCTCACCCCCGAAGACTCTGCTTGTGCCATCTGTGATGATGGGGAGTGCGAAAATAGTAACGCCATCGTATTTTGTGATGGTTGCAATCTTGCTGTTCACCAAGGTAACAAAGTTTGGTTGTCTCTTGTTGGCTTGAAATTTATCTAACTTACCTTATATTCGACCTCGTAGACTGCTACGGTATACCTTATATTCCTGAAGGTCAATGGCTATGCCGTAAATGCATCGTCTCACCAGAAACCCCAGTGGTCAGCGTCCTTCTGTTTATAGTTACGGTTACTTTATGATCGTAAATCTAAAATCTATAATATAAACCATCTTTTTAGTCATGCATATTTTGTCCTAATGAAGGTGGTGCATTTAAAAAAACAAATACGAACCGCTGGGCGCATTTATTATGTGCCCTATGGATTCCCGAAGTTGGATTATCAAACACCGTCTATATGGAACCCATTGACAATATCGAGGGGATCCCGCGCGGACGATGGAGATTGGTAAGATGGACATTTATTTTCTTTGCTCAGCGACTTACTTTCATTGACCGAATCTCTGTCGCTTTAGAAATGTTATATCTGCGAGAAAAAAATGGGGGCATGCATCCAATGCCAAAATGCACATTGCTGTACGGCCTTTCATGTCACCTGTGCTCGAAAGGCAAAACTTTGTATGAGGATGAAGTTCCCAGATTCGCACAACGAATCTTATCAAATGAAGGCGTACTGCGACAAGCATACACCGGTAAGCTAATTACATGGATAACCTGGTTGGAAACTTTATCTGATTCTTTTTTATAGCTTTCCTTCAATTACATTGTATATCGATTTAGCGAGATTACAAGGAACAAGTTGATGTTGCCGCCACTGTTTTAACTGCCCAAAAGCTCTTAAGTGAATGCGGTCCAGTATCCAAGAAACGGAGAGTGGAGTATGACGCCGATGGCGATGAAGATGGGGATGAATACATTCCTAGTGAATCCGAAGAGGAGGAGGATGAACTCGATGAACAAAATTATGAACAAGAGAAGTTTGATGCACTGGGTTCTCGGAAAAATAGGAAACGTAAGCATTTGGAACATGAATCTTACCAAAGGAAGACCATCAAGGTCAAATTACCGGAATCAGTGAATACGAACGAGATGACCAATAAATCGCAAGAAGGTCAAAGTTCCAAGGCAGCACGTGCATACAATCATTCGTATGCCGAGAATGCACCTATTGCCCCGGCGATCATAATGGAAAAGCTTTTGCCATTTTTGGCAAACCAAAAAGGTTCTATGAAGAAAAAGCAAGAGCTCGTCGCCACTATTTGCAAATACTGGTCGCTGAAACGTGAATCTAGACGGGGGGCGCCACTGCTGAAGAGGCTTCATCTCGAGGTGAGTTTCAGTATGTCTCAATATGTGATTTTCTAACGTAGATGAATTAATCGTGCAACTCACATCTTTCTGTTTTGATAATCCGACATAGCCATGGACCGCCTCTGCATCCGCTCACAAACAATCCGATAAAGAAAAATTCTGCAAATTTATGGTAAATGATTTCTTTTGAATTTCACTTTTCCCAACTTGCATGAACCTCATGAACGAATGCGAATTTTTATGTAGGGCATGCGGCAACTCCGCAAAGATTTGGAAAAGGTCAGGTTATTGATCGATTGTGTGCACAGGCGCGAGAAGGCTAAACTAAAAAGAAACAGGTTACAAGCTCAGTACCTTGAGACCATACTTTTTCCTCTTGATTATATCCTCTCTCCGGTAATAGAGGAAATTATGAGGTATTCTTCACTTGCAACCAGCTGCTATCGACGTGCCATTTTGCACTTAAGATGCTAAATGCATTGTATCATATATAGTTTGGATAAAAATGATATATTCGCGAAGCCCGTATCTGCCGAAGAAGTTCCAGACTATTATTTTCATATTAAAAATCCCATGGATTTCGGTACCATTCAAAAGAAGGTGGAAGCTCATGAATATAGTTTCGGTTCTGGTTTTCAAGGATTCAAGGTAAGCAAAGCATCATAAATTGTTAAAATTGTAAAATGGAGGATTCAAATATGATTTTTTCATTTATTAGGATGATCTCGAATTGACTTTCCAGAATGCCATGACCTACAACACGTCTAACACAATTTATTATAGGACTGCTCGAAAATTACGCCAGCTATGTCAGCCTATTGTCGAAAAGGCTGAAAAGGATTATTCCGAGTTACACGTTGATCCCAAAAAAGGAATTTTGGATGTCCCCATTCATCCAGAGATATTCACTTATAATACAAAACCTTTGGTTTTCCCGCAAAAAGATAAGCCTGCTTCTCGGTCGAATCGTATTAAAATAAGAAGTCGAAGTTCAGGTGGAATGTCACGTCCCTCTCGTAAATCTCGAGCTCGAGAAACGCGATCCACCACCGCAGCAAAACGTATGCGTAATCAGAATAAAAAATCGAAATTGTTGGACTCTTCAGAACACAAGCCGAGAGCCCCGAAAGGTTGGGCATATATCACTGAGGATGAAGGTGAAGATGAATCTGCTGCTGAGGGTTCTAATACCGAGGCTTCAACACTTGATGCAAATGGCCTTGGCGACGGTGATACCTCTAACATTGTCAACGAAGATAAAGCCACAGTTTCTTCACGAACACGGTCTCGAAATAATCAAACCTCAGGTTCGTCGATCAAAATAGTAAACGAGCACCAGGAAAGCCCCCAGAAATCACTAAGGGACCCAGATGAACCCCCCAGTAAAACAACAAAGAAAAAATCGAAACAGTCAAAAGTCAAAGATTTATCTTCCATTGCGGTGGAGGAACTTATTTTAGATTTGGCAAAGGAACAGCAAAACCAAGTGCCCCCTGACGAAAATTATAAGTCAATTAAAGAACAATTTGAGAATATACAGATAGTAGATCAAGAGGAATCAGAAAGACCAGCTGGTATGTTGAATTTTGATAATGATTTTACGATATCGTGTTGGGTCGACACGTAGAAGTAATATCATATTCTATTTATTACCAGCGAGCCGGACTCGTTCTCGTAGTAATAATATAAAGAAAAACGATGACCCTGTTCAAAACGAGGTAGTTAAAAAAGAATACCTATCCCCATCCATGGAACCTAATGTAGAATGGGTGCAGTCAAGTCGCAAAGGTTCTACCACCTCATCCGTTATTGAAAACCCAAACATTCGCTACGGAACTTTGGTGTGGGCTAAGATGACTGGATTTCCTTGGTACCCTGCTGAGGTGTGAATCCTGACACTCGTTTCCTCGTTGATAAGTGGAAATTAATTTATTAAAATAGAATTTGTCTTCAGGTAGCAGACCCGAATGGATCTGAGGTCACAGAAACTATAAGGCATGACAAAAAAGAGGGTGATTACTACTTGGTCCATTTCTTTGATGAAAAGAAAGGAAAAAGACGTAGCTGGTACGTGTCTATTTATAAAGATGTTTTTGACAAAATCAACATTTGCTTTACTAATTACTCTCATACTTATAGGAAATGGGTTCCAGCAAGTAAAGTCGCTCTTATCGGTGACCCTCAATTTGATATGGCTAAAATAAAAGACAAGACGATGAAAGATAAAATGAAGAAAGAGGTTCCCATCGCGTATCGAGCGGCCTGTATTACCAAGGGAATAGAGCCCATTGCTCTGCAGCAACTCTCCCAGGTGACACATAAAAGGGGTGGTGACAGGAGATAAATTAAAATTAGCTCAAGTAATCGGGCGTGGTTTTTTTTCGAATTTTGTTGGTGTGCGAATTTAGTATATTTGCTACTTTCGCAACTCAAAGTTAGTTTAGTATGTCTTTTAAGATGGTAGACAGCAATGGCGTGAAGATCTTGTAATATATGCATTGTTTAGGTTCCAACGCATTTTTTTGCCCGTGTTATAAACTTTCATATGATAAATCAATAGTCACGTGACATCGTGATTGCTTGTCCATTTTTTAGTTCTTTTTCCGCGAAAGTAAATGCTATTCTTCTTGAGTGGGACGCGCCTCTAGGGTTATATAACCTTAACGGCTTGTCGATTAGCGTCCTCCACCCGTGAAAACCAGATATTCATCATTTAAGCTTCATGCAGTACACAATATTTGTCCGCGATGACCGTGAAATACAGACATGGGAACACCTTTCCCTAAATTCCATATCTTATATTGAAATTAAATTTTTAATAAGAAAGAATTATGTGTCACCTACACTACGACTCAAATCAGATATGTACAATAGCCATCCCATCTGAAGACGTTAAAATTGCTACATCCATCAGGCACTATGACAAGTCGGTTATATCTTTTTCAAGCATTTCAGGAACTTTTTTGTATGATGACGCTGAAACGGAAACTATAACGCAAGAATATATGCTAATAGTTATTGAAATAATTCGATTCACATAAAATCACTAAAATTATCCATTTTGTTCGTTTTACCGGTTGACGTCAAATTCTCCGAGTTTTGAAATACATGAATCATGAATTTATGTTCATCGGAACAAAAAAGAATTTCCAGTTTCATGTGGTGAAAGAGATTAGTTTATCAAAGAGCATTAATTGTATAAATGGTTAACAAAAAGAAACAAAGATTTTTTAATATGCAAACCTAGAGAGCACCAATTCATTTTACAGAATCAAGAACAATGTAGATAAAAGAATCGCCATAAAAATTATAGACATCCAAGGTATATTATAATAAACCATCTGTCCTTATTTAGAAAATTATGATTGTTATTTTAATACTAAAAATGTATTTTCTATGATTAGATCTAAAACTTTAGATAACCGAAACAGATTTATATATTTGATATCTTGATTGATGTAAGTTTTAGATCTAATCATAGAAAATACATTTTTAGTATTAAAATAACAATCATAATTTTCTAACCCTAAACCCCAGATATCGAAAAATGGTCGAATGGACAGATGCTCAAATCCGTATGCTTATTGATGAGCGTAGAAATAGAAATGACGAATATCATAATCTTGGAAGTAATCGGATTGGATTTTGGAATAGCATTGCAACCAGGATTAATCAAGTGCATAGAACAAGCTTTAATGGGTATCAATGCAAAGAAAAATTTATGAATCTTGTTCGGGATTACAACGTAAGTACGACATAGTAAGAAATTTTTCCAGATTTTTTTTTGCTTACGTCTTAACTAGCATGACTAATAATTTATGACAATTAGTTGATGTGTGATTATATGGGAGGTAATCGAAGAGCACGAAGAAGGCGAACGGGGCACAATATTTTGATGAATTCCACACGCATTTTTGGGAGAGGCCTAAGGATGATTTTGATAGACTTCGTAATATAAAAAGTTTAAACCGTAGGCAACGTAGAATTGGGAGGAATAATACACCCGCACCATCTACTGGGGAAATTGAACAGGAATTAGGTCAAACATCATCAGATAATCGAAGAAGCCGAAGAAGTCGGAGAAGATCAGCCTCCCCGTCTCACAATTCACCTTCAACGCGTGTGGGTGGTGATGTTAATACAAACAACACCAATGCTGGGAATACGGTCGATACTAGTGTGGGAGGTACGAATGATGCCGGTAGTGTAGATACGATCAATCCCAATGTGGGAAATACTAATCCACCCTCTCATATTGATACAAGCAGTTAAAAACCACCGGCAAATGTGGAGGGGGGTTAGAATTCGTTTTATAATTGCTAAAATCAGTCACACTGTGGCTATTCGTCTCATATAAAAAATTATTTACATAGCTAATCATTAGTGGTATTTATTAGTGAAACTAGCTCTGTTAATCCAAATCCGAAATAAAAATGAATTAGTGATCTATATTAAAGTAATACGCAAAACTACTTATTTTATGTAATACAATATCGAGAATAATAATAGGACCAATCTTCTTTTTTAAAAAATTTTGTACAATTATCGTATAGATAATAAAAATAAGTAAAAGTTATAATTCCAAGAATTATAATATAGCTAATCCACATTTTTTTTAAGTTTGCTTAACAAATATACAATAACGAAATAGTCAATAATAATATAGTCAATCTGTTTTTCTTTTAAGTTTAATTAACGAATACATGTATATACAGTAAATAACGAAATATGGTTGTTTATAGGTTGCTAATGCTATTATAGTTAATAAAACTCATTTATAATATTTCATCTGAGTTTCCCGATACTATTACTGTATCAAAGTTTAATTAATTATAAAAGCTTTATCTAAGTTTCTTTACTCATCAGAAGTTTATTAATTATCAACATATATTAAACATAACTTGTAATAAAATATTTCGTCATTGAAAAAATAGTTTCGTTAAAAATTATTATAAAAAACAAACACAATTTTTCTGTTCTATTACCTACTAAATTTAAATTAGTTAGTGTGATATTCTCGTATAGTGCATTTGCGGTATTTTCCTATCGTTTTTTTTCTTTAATATAAACTATGAACAATACAATTATAAGCAGGGACACCTTACGAAAACGTAAATCGAGAGAAAATGAAACACCTGATCAACACAAAACACGTCTGCGAGGGAGCGTGAATAAAAACAGCAAAAAAAAACAAAAGAGAATACAGAAGACGAGAGATGCGTCTTGCACGTGATAGAGAACGAAAGCATATAAAGTTAGCAACAGAAACAAATAAGCAGTGGGAAAGACGTCTAAAATATGCGACTCCTACTGATATTGTATAAAGAATAACCTTTGTAGACAAGATTATTCTTAACCTTTTTTTTAATTTAAATTTAAACGCATACATAAAGAAGTGTTTACCTTCTCGAACCGTTGAAATGCATCCCAGATCCTCGAACTTTATAAGAAAAAATTTACCCTCTGATTTGTGTGACAAATAATGACTGATAACTAAATTCTTCATCAATAAAATTTTTAAGAATTTTATGGACTTTAGCACTATCTATGTTATAATAAAAAAAATTAATCGCGCAAGTCGGGTATTGAATCCTCAGCCTTTAAACCCCATCGGGCATGTCTCAAGTCTAAAGAAAATATTCAATTAGCGAAGCTAGTATGACACTAAGATCTGTTTTAACTTATATACCAATACCATCTAAATTACTTACCAATATTGTTTCGTCTACGATCGCATGATGCTGGTGGGATTCGTATCTGATTAGCTTTCGGTTTATCAAATCTAATCTCACTATTTAGATCTTGAGCATCATTAAGATCCTGACGAGGGGTCTTAGAAATGATCGATTCATCTCCTCCCATTTCAGCCTTACGATCATTGTAAACGTATAAGAAATTCCTGTGGTGATGGAAAAAGGTATCGTGGATAAAGTAAACGATACTATGCCGGATACCTTTCGTCACGGGTAAGTTACCATGCAACAAAAGACGCGAGGAAAAAGCAATGACATAGCCTGGACGAAGTGATACGATAATTTTGAGCTGGGGAAAACATAGCTCACCACCTTCAAAATCACCCAACGCAACCAAGCAGCATAATGAATTTGGTTCATCATTCTCATCCCAGTGGTAATCGCTAATCGTGTTAAAATTGATTGCAATCATGGGAAAAATATTGAACGGTCGAGGTCCAAAGGGTCCCTACTTTAATTTGGATAGTTTCTCATATAACCTCACATAATTACACTGAATAAACTCATTGATGCAATCTGACAACGGCTTTAGAGCGTGAAGGAGATCATTAACACATTCACGATGGTTGGCGTTATGGGAGCTTGCGGTGTTTGAGCTGGTGAAAGGAAGAAGATTATTTCGTGTGTATACTCCAAAGTGTTCAATGAAGTTTGTCCAAAATTCTTTGCTACGATGTGATGGGTTATTCAGCATATGAATATAGTAGCAATTGACAGCATTTATGGCTTCTGTGATTGCAAATGGATTATCTAACTTTTCGAGATGTAATAAGGTTCTATTTCTACTATCAATGACACACTCTGGTTTCACTATATATCGAAATTGCATGAGTCCTTCCAGTGATCGAAAATCGGTACGTGCTGATATAATTAATTGCGTCTTCTTTTTTTGGTTGATGTTCGTGATTGAAAAATTTACATTTTTTCGTAGGTCTAGGGCATGTCTAAGTTTTCTCCACTTATGATTAAGATGACGTCGCACCTCCCTTCGCTTGATTGGCTCTTTGAAACCCAACCATCGTCCAAAAGCAGTCCATAAGCGATTGTTACTATCAGTAATAGACGGTAAGTCTGCATCTATTTCGTCCACCTTGCTAACTATATCTACATCAACCAATGTGAAAAAGCTTAAAGGAATCTCGGATAAATTGGAATCATCATTATTAATTTTTGCCTCTCTAATTAAGGTTTCAATAAGTAAATCTCGAGTAGAAACAGCTTGTTAAGTCTTATTTTTTTTAGATGATATACAATCTTCGAAATTGATAGGGACACTCGTCCATTCTCTTTCAAGGTAATAGATTTTATCATGCGTGCATAATTCTCTGGTTCCATGTTGGGTTCGGTGCTAATATTACCGATAAACAATGTCAGCGATAATCAAGCAAATGGGTAAAGTAAAAGTATAATATTTCTATTCTTAGGTTTTAGATTACTTAAGATTGCATATTTTTGCGGATCGGCCTAATTACCCTTGCCAAAGCACTGAGTCATCATCTCCAGTTGAAGTATGATGATTATGGCCCTGTTGAATTCCACAACTTGCTAAAGCAAACTCGTGTCAAGTAACTTAGGTAATTATCCTTTCAGCACAAAAACCGAACCCTCGAATCTAAAGATTCATAAGAATTTATAAAAATAAATATACCCTCGACGAATCGAATACAATGTCAAGGTTGGTGGAAGAGTTAGTTGCTACGTCTTCTAGTACGTGAGAAGGTCCATTTTATTCGTGTTCGTGTCCGTGTTCACGTTCCCACTTAAGCCTTTTATTTTTTCGTTTGCGAGCATTTCGCGATAACATTTTCATAGTTGATGTTTCCTCCAACGTAGCTTCTTCTTTTCGCTTATTGGTCAAGTTAGTTGTGTCTATCATAGTAGTTCGTGGTGAGATAAAGGTTCGCGGTGTGTTAACCAATAAACGGAGAAATCAAAAGCAACACTACTCGATGAGCCGTTAGGTTTTTTATTCCTAGAGCCGAGTCTTACTCAGACGAATAATGTTTACTTTCGTGAAAAAAAAAAGAAACGAATTAATCGTTGATTGGTAGGGGGTATATGAAGATCAGTTAATAGTGTACCAATCAATTCGATTACACATATATATGATCACTGGGTTTATTCAACTCGAATTTATTATTAACTAGGAAGCATTATTTTAAATTAAAATAAAATTAATTTTTAAATTATTAAAATATATTTTATTTGTTATGTATTTATATATTTAATGTTTACACAATATTTATTAAACTAATTGTTTTAATTAAATTTTTTTATATTTTTATATTAATTTTTATATAATATTTTTATTAATTAATATGTATGATTAATACGCATAAATTCGAATTTAACTTTATACAAATATCAGATGTCAAGGTTTTCAAGTTTTGAACAAGAATTTAATAATGGTTTTAAAGAATAAGAAAAAGATTTGGTCGAAGACTGCTCGCGCAATGCTGACTTGGTCGCATTTTAGGTTCCAGATGTTCTTACAACATAAGAGTGCACCGAGGAATACATGTCCAAGACATGCGGGTGTTTTGGGTTTGTGAAGAATGACCTCGGAGGATTAAAAATGTTCAAATGTGATTTGTGCGAAGTGGAGATGGATAGGGACACGAACGGTGCCAGAAATATCTTGTTCAAATATTTGACAGAGGGTCAGGCTTTGGCCTGACTTTAGGACTTGAACCTACAGTATATGGGATATGATATGCATAGTAAAGACTAACTTTATTTATTCATATTGGATTCAATTTCAAGGACAAGAAATCACAAATTAGATTAAAAAGACTATAGATTTAATTTTCTGATATATGACTAGATATCTTATTAAATATCCAGTTTTAAATCTATATGTAATATGTTTCAAAAGTCTTTGAACTAATTTTAGTTTTTAATTTTATTTATAAATCAACAATTAATTAATAAAATGTAACAAAAAATTAAATATATACAGTTTGCCTAAAATGTTTTTAAATAAAATTTTTATTTACTGTATATTTTTATTTACAATTCAATTAATAATTGACAAAATAAAATAAAAATTTAAACATACTGTATATTACTAAGAATATAAAAACAAATTTATTTAACAGTATATTTTCAAATATGCTATTATTAATTTTATTATTTATATTTTTTGGTATCTTATTATTTATTAATTAATAATTTTAATAAACTGATGTAATTTATTAAATTAAATTTATCATCATTTTTAATTTAATTTTAAATTATTTTGCCTTTTATAAATTCTAATTTGTTAACCAAATTGAAATTATTATTAAAGTAAATAAAAAACCAAAAAGAATTAATTAAATCAAACAGAGTAAGTCTTGTAAGTTGTTAATAATAATGTACCCGTTATTTTTATATGTTCTTTGTATTCGGTAAGATTATATTTGGTTTAGGCACGTTAGTAGTTAGATACGTTATTAGATTTAGATACGTCGCTACGTTATTAGACTTAGATACGTTATTATATTTAGATACGTTATTACGTTATTGGATTTATTTAATTTAGACCCGTTATTACGTTATTTGATTTAGATACGCCATTTAATTTAGATACGTTATTACGTTATTTGATTCATCAGATTAATTAATATGTTTAATTAATAGAAAACGTCGAGTGCTTATGCGCAAGTCACCGCTCCTAGGAAAAAATCAAAGAACATTAATATTACAGATGTTCTACGAAAGACGATATATGCATTCAAAATAAAAAATTTTTAAAAAGATTGTTTTTTTATTGAAAATAAATAGAATACTAAATCTATTATAAAATCTATTAAATAAATAAATATTATTATATTTAAAATTATAATTTTTATACTATATAAAATCTATAAAAAAAAACCAATTTCTTTATTATTTATATATAGGATGAGTCAAAAATTTTATAAAAAAAATTTTTAAATTAAAATACAAATTATTAAAACAAAAATTTTTTTTATTATTATATCCTTTAAAAAAAATCTTTTAATTAGAAAAAGGAAATTATTATTTTAATATTTAATAATTTAAATTTAAAAATCTTGTTAAATATAATTTATCATATATATTATATTATTTATGATAAAAGATAGTATATTAAAGTTTTATTAATATTTAATTGGTATTTTATTTTAAAATATCAATTTTAAAAAAAAAATTTTTTTGAACAATTACAAATTTTTACAAAAACCTAAAATTATTCGTGAAAATATCTCACATTTATGCCTATTTCGAGGACGTGGATCTAGAGACGACATTCATACAATCGTACGATAATATACAGAAAATCCAAAAAACTTTTGCGGAATCGAGAATTCATGGTTTTTGATTTTACTAAGGCAGTAGACGATCCTCTACAGTTAGAATCGGTTGGGAAAAAAATGATGATGCTTCTCTGAATTTTATTAACCCACTCTTATTTTTATAGATACGATTTATTAGGAACGAACTATTATCATTAAAAGATATGGGATTCTTACGAGGAAAATTCGAAGAAGGGGTAAATTGAAAAGCTTTGGCCTTAAATAGTATAACGATTTTGAAAGATAAAATCAAGGTAATCAATTATTTATTACTTGAATTTTTTCGTAAAACTAACTCTCCTTTTGATTCATTAGAAGAAAGATACACCACCACATGAACATATTTTTACAAAAATAAGCAATATAAATGTCGATAAATTATCAAACGCGACCCGATATGTATTGGAGTAATCGATCTTAGCTCAGATAAATATAATATTCCGGAGAGGGATTACGAATCTCTTGTTGTACGTATATAATATTTTTATTTTTCTTTACAAAGTAGATGTTATTGGTTCTGAGATCGGAGTAACTGATAAGACTTTTTTGTATGGGGGAATTGTATCGGTGGAATTGGCACGGCTAAAGATAATTACGTATTATATATTAATCTTAATGGAGTGAGAAGGCTAATACGTAAAAGAAATTTGAACAAAGATGTCGTGGTAAAGAATATATGCAATGAATTTATATCAAAGAGGAATGACGTTCAAAAATTGCGGAAATTTGTATTACCTTCGAGGGACGTAGTTACGCACGATCAATGGATTAAGACGATCACATTAAGGAACGCATAGCAAGCGGAATTACCGTTAAGCATCGGATTTACCGATGATGCCTTAGAAGAAGATTCCAACGAATATCTGGCACTATATAACGGCGTGAAAAAGGTTTTAGGTGTAGTTGTTGATTTGTTAAGTGTGTTGAAAAATCGCCAGCGAGTAAACGATCCAGAATAGAAGGATACCGAACAAAAAAGTGATTGGTAGACTGTTCCCGATTCACATGTATTTTTTATTGTATAAATAAAGCAAATGGCCGTTTTTTCGATAATATACTGCGCGCATGCGAAAATAGCCGATCGACAATAAAAAATTTTTTAAGTTTCTATCGCACAGCCAATCATGCATTAACACATAAATACATACCTGATTAACATGTTGTACCACTTATCCATCTCTGCTACCCACGCTTCTTTTTTCTGCGAAAGCGTACATTATTCGTTTTGAGTAGGACATCGGCTCTAGGAATAAAATCCTAACGGCTCATCGAGTAGTGTTTCTTTCGTATTTTTCCGCCTATTAGTTAATACACTTGAGTTATTGTATATACCACGTATAATTCATAAGGAGGAATTAACGGAAAACTAGCAAGCATGAATACACCCAACGTAGACGAAGAAATCCTCACTCATGACAGCAATGATACCCGCCGTAGTCTCTATAGAACTCAGTTATTCTACGACCCAGAAAAAGTATGTTAGGTGTATATTTTGGGGGTGAATAGTCGGATTACGATTGTCTTATCAGTAAGTGGAGGGAGTCCGAACTAGCTTCCCGCTTAACTGAGTGACAGACATGAAATAGTTCGAAAGTTCTACCTCTGCGTAATCAAGATGTTCGTGTTAAATTTTACAATTTTCTGATTCATAATGAGGTATACTATTAGCACAAAACTCAATCGATCACCCGAGAATCTACTGATAGTGAGACTCGAGAATATATTCGAACCCAATGGATATCGGAAGATTTTTTTTCTAGCGATCTTATTGGCAGGCCAAAGCACAACGACATTAAATCAGATAAAAATCCACAACCCCAGACTTTAATTGATCCGAAGTTTACTTTTATTGAGAAGTTTCTAGAAAGAAGGCAAAAGAGGTTAATTACCCAAAGGTTATTAGAAGATGGATCGTTGTCTATAAAAGACATAAACCAGAATACCTATATCGCAAAATCTTTGCCACCTGAAACTATCCAACAAATACCATCCTATAATTCTGAAATTCCTATACAATTTATGGCGCTTTTAGAGTCTGAGGTTTTTAACAAGGGTCCTTTTGATCCGAAACTGATACAGTGGAGAGAGTTTGGGATATGGGCGTGCTTTACAAAGGTCTCCCATTTTAATAAGCGATTTCGTCATCACTGCCATCTCCTTTGGTCAGATGTAAATCATGCACACCTTGAAGCTGAGAAAAAAATATGTGAAGAATATAATATTCCGAAAACATTTAACCAAACAATAAAGAAAAAACTAGAGATTGCTGATGAAGCCACCGGGAACGTTGCAATTGGGGGTAATTTTGAAGGTTACTACCATGTATTCAATCCACAATGCTTCAAGAATTCATATGGTGAAACGGTGGTAGACTTTTTTGATCTGGCCAATCCTACAGTCGCAGAAGATACGAGAGTTGTTATAGATGAGTATTACGTTCATAACCTTAATAATAAAAAGCATCAATCGAAAGAATTTAGGAAGGAATTAGTGGAACATTTCGGCGCCTTTACAGGTAACAACAACGAACCGTATACAACTGCGAATACTGCATCAGATCATTGTATAGAACATCGGAAATGTGTCCGCGAATTAATAAGTGGTCTTCAACCGCTATCTAAAACTGTTAATATTTATTTTCGAGAAACATATCCCGATTTATATGCGAAAATGGCAAAGCTCGATCTAGGCCCAAATGTCCCTAAGTTATTTGGCGCTTTTCCAACAACTGCGGTTAACTTCAACGTAATTAGCCAATTTCACCGCGATTTGAAAGACCATCGAAATACACTTTGTGTCGTGTGTCCCCTTGGTTCCTATGAAGGTGGACAACTGGTATTTCCAGAGTTGAAGCTAATAATTTATGCGAAACAGGGGCATGCCATCGCTTTTAGATCCAATATTTTGGTACATGGAAATCTTTCTGTCACTGTTGGCATTCGCCATAGCGTAGTATTTTTTATACACACGACAACAATCAAACAAAATAGGAAGTTTGGTACCCTTTTTGATGAATATTTAGATGTATCAGAGACTCTAGATAATGCTCGCCCAATTGTGGATAATGTTAAAAGGTGCAACAAAAAACTGCAAAATTTTTCTCACCCCAAGCTAGATTCACAAAAATCTATGCCTTTGCATGAGCTCCGCTCTACAAAATTAAGAAACCACAGGCGGAGTCATCTTGGTAAGTGCCTATCATAGATAGTGGATTATTTTGTGTTTATACATATTGTTTATTTATCTCATAATTTATAGATTTGGAACCTGCAAGAAGAGGCCTGCCAGCGCAATATAAGAAGTAATACATCTAATGGATTTTTATTTACGATTTATTTTCCATATCACTATCGGCCCGTTAGGGTCGAGCGCGATTCTGTGTGACTATAAAATCTGAGAAGTTAAAGTCCGATATATGCTAATATGCTGACAACTAAATTAAATATTAAATAAAAATATGCGGAAATTTTTGATTTTTTTTGGGGGGTTTTCTCTTTTTTTCGGGTTTTCTTTTTTTTTTTTTATCAGTTTTGCTTTTTTTTTTTGAATTTCATGTTTTTTTTTCGGGTATCCGTTTTTTGAGGGTTGGTTTTTGGTTTTTTTTATTTTGGGTTTTGATTTTTTCTATTTTTTTTTAGTTTTCTGGATTGTTTTTTTCTGGGATTTTTTTAATTATTTCATAATAAATTAATTAAAATATATAGTTTAATTGAGTATAATTTAATTTAATTAAAATATAAAGTTTAATTGAGTT
>CAJVPV010000677.1:0-19748 GCA_910591835.1 Acaulospora morrowiae | reverse complement strand
GAATTTGGTGTACTGGTGTACCCTCATCCTGCCAATGATATCTCACTGACTAAATCCTAGTAAGTCTTGGCTAAACTAAATGGTTGAAATACTGTAGTAGTGGCTGCAGGCAATGATTATCCTGGCATGATAGCAAAGATTTGCTTGCCTTGAAATAGCAACTTTTCACCCCCACCATCTACACTTAGAGGCTTAGGCCTAAGACGAGTAATTAAGACTGACATTATCACTCCTGTACCCTGGAGAAACACCAGGAAACTAGTAGGTGATGAAAACAGGTACCTGAATTGACGACAAGGGTTAAAAAAAAAAAAAAAAAAAAGAAACAAATATTTTTTTTGCTTTTTAACTTCTCAAAGTTCTTCACACATTCTTTATCTTTATTATAAGAATCTTAAAGAAATTAAAGAAATATACTGGTATATTGGGATAGGACCTTTGGCCAAAGAAAAGCAAGTTTAAGATTCTTGTTTTTTCTTTGAATTGCATGAAAAAAGACTTGTAACAATTACTTCTTTATAAATTTTCTTTAAAGTTCTTTCTATTTTTATTTCTTATTTATACATATTTTTTATTAAATAATTATATATATATTTTGGAGATCTTGATAAATCTAAAAATCAAATTATATATTAAAAATGTTTATATTGTTGACTTGAAGAACTAGCAATATATTTATTATTTACTTTTTACTATTATCCAATATATTTTGCTGTATTACAAAAAACATAAAACTTTTTTTCAAAAAAAATTTCACAAAAAAACTATAATTAATTTATTTTTATCAATTAATTAATATCTCAAAACCAACTAATCAAATACTATCAATTATTCAAACAAATCTATACTATCAAAACACTTATACTAATCAATATAAACAAAACCATATTTGATAACAACAATCAAAACAAAATTATATTATCAATAAACAAATCAATTATACTATCAATAAACAAATCAATTACTAATCATATCAATAAAACAACAATATAATTATTATAACCAATTGACTATCAAAAAAATATATTATCAATACTATTGTATATTTTGAACAGTAGCCTGACCATTTGTAATAAATATACACATATTGCATTTTAGTTAATAAACTATCAGAGTGATATGCTTTTTTGAAGCATTCTTAACTTTACAATTAATTTTTTGTATTTATTTCTTTGTTTAGCATTTTTTTCTTTTTTTCAATATTTATTTCTTATAATCTTTTTATACAAAAATCTGAGTAAGTATTTATAGCTACTTGGTACTATCTTTAACAATATATTGGTTTTAATATTTATTTTTCTTTATAACTTGGATGGTTTACTATAGACAAGCTAGTATTAAATTCACTGATTAACTGGTCATATGAGAGATATTGTTACTTTTTTCATGTATAAATTTTTTACAATTTTACAATCATAATAAAGCAATAATATTTATCTACTTAAAAAAAAAGATAAATAAATTATATTATAACATTAATTAATATTTTATATATACTAAATTATATTGAAATTTTTTCAGATATTAATTATTGCTATTAATTTTTTCTATTGAATAAAGGTTGAAATCAATATATTAAAATCTTATTTGTTATTATATTATTGATATATTTACTAATTGTTTTATTTTATTAAAAAAAAATTAAGTAAAAGTAAAAAGACATATTGGAAATAATATTCTATTATAATAAATAAAGTATCTAAGAATTTCTATTTGCTTTATTAAAGATTATCTTTCTTTATTATTAGTTGCAGTTGAATCAATTATTTAATTTTTTATCAACTTGAATATTAATCAAAACATTTAAGGTAAACCTATAACTGGTTTTTATTGTCTAAACAAACTTGTGCTTCTGCTATTAAACTGATTTTATAGTTAAATACTTTTTTAAGATAAATATTATCAAATTGAATTATTACTAAATTAAAATAAAACTTAAGCAAAGTTTTGTGAAAAAAATATCAAATATTAAAGAAATGATTATTAAACCTATTAGTCAAAAGCAGATACCTCATATATTATATAACTTCTTGACAATTATTATAATACCTATTTGATTATTATCACATTATAATATTTTTTTTAAAAGTCATAATCTCAATATCACTAAATCAGTATATAAAATAGTTCCATATAAAAAATAGTATTTAATAAGTTATGACATTAAATATAATATAGATTCTATTTAATTATTTTTATTAAGAATTTAATCAGTATCTTATAATCTGATTTGTGAAATATTAATTACTGTACTATAGATTTGCAAGTTTTTTAAATTTTTTAAAATTAAAATTAAAAATTAAAAATTGATTACAAATAAAAATTTTATAAATTTAAAAAATTTGTTAATTTAATCTATAGCTTTTTTATTTTTTTATAATATTAAAAATAAAATATAAAAGTTTATTACTTTGTAAATTTAAATAAAATAAATTTAAAAATTGATTAATAATAACAATAATATTATATTTTTTTTATAAAAAAAATTTCAAAAAGTTTTGTAACACACCGTATAATATATATTTTTAACAATTTTTTAAAATAATTTAAAATTTTTTTGAATAGATAAGGTTTTATTTTTTATAATTATTTTTAAAGATTTTAATTGTATTATAAATAACAATATTAGATTTAATAATAGACTTGTATAGAAAATTTCAATATTTTTTTAATCTAAAATAGATTTCTAAACTAAAAATATAAATATAACTTAAATATCTCTTATTATTAAAAAAATTTTTATGATTTAGATCACTTAATTCAAATATTTCTTGGAGTTTTGTTTTATTAAAGTAATGAGTAAATAAGTAATTATGTTTTCTTCAAAAGGATATAATTGATCTGTGAAATTTTTTATGTTATATTGTTTGGAGACTCATTTTTGCTTTAATCTATATTTATTTAACATTTAACAAATATGTGACATTAGTACAGTTAAATGAAATAAAAAAAAAAATTCAAAAAATTTTTTTTCGCCTTGTTAGTTTTATTTTGTATATTGAAATAATATATATAATTATCGTAATATATTTTTATATAATCTTGCAAAATATTCAAAACTATAAAGACAAATTAATTTATAATATTAAATCACTTATTTTTCCTAATAAAAAAATTTAAAGAAATCGAACAATGGGTTTTTATTTAACCAAACAATATAATTTTACGAAAAAACGTAAAGATTACGCCGTGTCCAAAATTTTTAAACAAAGAATTTTTTTACTATACGCGTAAACAACAATAATTCTTTATATTGGAAAAGAAATACACAAGTGCAACTACGTTATAAGATTTGATTTGGGATATACTGATAATGATAGTGATTTTAAAAAAAGATAAACAAAGAATCCCTGATCATCACGCAGTACACTTTCTTTATGTTTACTTATCACCGAGTTTTTCTTTGTTTTTTATTCCTTAAGTCGTTAAACAAACAATCCTGCGCTGGGAACTTGAGGGTAGTCGGTGCACGGAACTGATGATGGATACGTTTATTCCTGTATTTTCTTCAGTATAGAATTCCAACTTTCCATATTGTAATAATTTCAAAGCTGATCATGAGGTCATGTGATATGTCATAAGTAATAAAGGTAGCTTTGAGGGGATGATTGAGTTGCTAACAAGTATTTTTTTTTTCTCTTTTTGCTCGGCGTAAACGATACGAATACTCCGGTGCTAAAAAAGTTGATCTACTATTATTAAATGGGGCTTCCTTGTTGAAATGCCACAGCAGTTACTCGATCACCTGCACGAACTGTGTACAACGTGTTCTTTGTTTAGCCTGGGGTTTTTGGGAATTTAGATTTCTACAGCATCTTTTTTACATACAATCGCTTCGGGTTCTTTGATAGAGTGCGCACGTGCCAATCGATGACCCCCCTAAAAAAAAATTGAGCGAAAAACATACAAATAGATCAAAAAATTCTCTTACAATTTCCACAGGGCAAACGACAACCTGAAAATTGCTTTTCGTAAAATCTCCGTTAGCCATTGCAAAAAAAAATGACAATGTCCATAAGCACTCTACCAAAACTCATTTTGGTTAACATCTTTGAAAATTTTGACCAGAATGACCTATACACGATAATTTCATTAGACAAACGAATATTTAATGTCTCGATTTCGTTGTTGTACAAAAGACCCGTGTTTAAAAATATAAAATCTTTCGAGAAGTGTTCTCTTACTCTTTCCTCGTCGCAAAATCGTATAAATTACGCGTCTCTTATAACGCATCTTGATCTTAGCGGATTGAGCGAACAAGAAAAACTCGAGATTGTCGATTCAAAAATAATTCCGTTCATAACTTCTCCGTTATCTCGACTCCAGTCTATCAATGTGTTTGGTTGTAGACTCTTGACCAATGGTTTCGCCCGTGCCATTGCGTCAAGCAATTTGAATAGTTTGAGATGCCTAGAAATGGGTCGATGTGTATACATAAGCGCAATTTTTATTTCAGAAATTGTGAAATCTTGTAAAAATTTGGAATATTTAGGAATGCAAGGGATGAGACTTGAGCCGTTCGTTATTTATGGTGGTGATGACGAAAAGTTTGGAAGGATCGAGGCTTTAAATATTGGTTGGACCGAAAATCTGGCAAATGACATTGTCAAAAATCTTAAAAATCTAAGGTACAGTACATGCGTAACATAATATCTAAGCTAACGTGTCACTCACGTGCAATACCTTCATCCGGATATTAACATGCATGCGTAATTTACATCGACCTCTCTGTATGCACTAATCAGGGAACTCAATCTGAGCAAGTGTTTAGGCATGAATGAAACGATTCTCGAAAAGTTGACAAAATACATTCATCCCAGACGCACGTGCACATCAAATGATTTGACCATTTTAATAGCCGATTCTTTTGTGTAAGACTGAAGTTGGCGAGTATTCTTATCATTTCACTTGTACGCAATTGTAACGTAAGATATCAATCATCCTCTAAATTTTTGATCTTGCCTTCTTCACATTTCAGATTCAATATTCTGGTAGCCGCAGATTTATCATTCTATTTTTAATTATTTCTTTTTATAAATACAAATCATTTATTAAATGGTTCTGTTTTATTATCTATTGAGTCATAACTCAATTTACACGTGTAAAGATTTTTGTTGCTGGGATGACAATCCTGTAGGCAGGCGCTCTTTAATAACGAGATCCCCGCGCGCGGATAAAACATCAATGGAAATGCATTAAAACTCATATCATCTAAGTTTCATAAATATAAGATAACATGCCTAGGTAGAATTTTCGAATAAATAAAACAAATATTAATTAATTAGCATTGTGGGAAGAACGTACATATGAAATAATGATAATAAAATGAAAAAGATGCTCACATGAACGATGGCCACTTGTATTGCGGATCCTTCTTCATTCACGATACACCGTTCTTCGACATAATCTTCTCTTGAACAAATCTTTTTCTTATCCTTGGCATATCCTTCAGGGACTGTGATCACCAATTCCTTCAATGGCATCTTGTCTTCACCAACTGCCTTATTAACATCCTCCATGAAAAGCATGCTGAGAGGCCACAGCTTTTTATCTGGTGTACGTACATCCTGTCCTCCGATCACAAGGAAGCCAGATGGTGGTAATCGTTCATATGCTTCACGAGCCAAACGCACGATCGCTTCTCGATAGATGGGAATGACTTGTGCGGTTAACAGATTATTGGGAATGTGTGGTATAATAATTAATGCTGTAGGTGTCGGTGGTGGTAGCGGTTTGCTTTTTAGGAGCTTTTCCAGATGTGATATGTCATCAGATTCTTCGCCGAGGTCGCATTTAAGTCCCTGTAATCAAAATATTATTATTTAATGTCAATGGAATGTGTGTCGTGTTGTCAAGCTAACTTAAATTCGACAGACCAATGAAAGAAGCATTTTCTGATTTTCTTGAATTCTTTTCTGCCTTATCCGTTCGTATTCCGGCATGTCATCCTCACCTTCTTCTTTATCTGTTGGATGAAGAGATACAATGGTTATCTACAAAAAATTTTTTTAAAAAAACGTCCACCTTCTTCATAACAACATGAAACTGACCATCCTCATTTTTGTGATAAAAATGCGTGTTTTCATTATTGGCGGTATTTAACTACAGTGGAAAAGTGGATTTAAAAAAACAATCACTCACTCAACGTACATGAAATTTTGGTATGGCCTTACCTCTACATTATTGAATTTTATGTCTATTTCTTCATAATTGGCAAAATCCCTTCCAAACCTTTCAACCTAATTTTCAGGCGCCAAATCTTTATATTAAACTCAAACCCCATTGCAATTTCACACACACAAAGATAAGCGTACCATTCTCGACGTGCAGAGTTGCACAAAGCTATGCGAAGATGTGGGTTTAAATGTCCATGTTGTGCCCATAACAACGCTCTTGCGTGATATGGGAAGTATGGGAATTTCTCTCAGCGCATGCGTGAGCGTAACTTCCTTCTCCAGATCATAATTACCTGGATCAGCATTCAAACGCAAGAATTAATTGGTACAACACTTTAAATGCAATATTGGATCCCGCAAAATGCACGTACCTGGCGTAAATAACATCCGGTCATTCTTCTCTCGATCCACTTTTTTGAAGGTTGCGATAAACTCGTGTGTGAACATCAGGAAGTCATATTGCACACAAAGGTACGTGCCCAATCCGAACGCCTGACAGTATCTCTGTCGTTTTGCAACCTGTCAAGAATTTTTTGCAAGCGAATAAATCATTTCCAAATGTTGTGCTACGTCGCGTAATTCCAATATTCTCTTTTATTTATTTATTTATTTACCAGTTCTTCCAATTCGAATCCCTGATCCATATACTGTCGAAATAAATTAAAGCTAACTGGGACATAAAAGCAATGTTCCCGATTATCTCCGATTCCAAGGGTAACCCTTCTTCCTGGCTTCAATAATCTGCAGATAATGACACTTTAGAGACTCGATGATATTGACCTTAAAACCAAAAGGGTTGAATTCACCTACCTCCAAGACTCATTAATGACTTTGCTCATTTCCATTGCGAACTCTTTCGAGTTTGCGAATCTGGATAGATCTCCTTCAATGTGAGTTGAATATTCGACACTTGATAGAAGAGCAGAATATATCGAGTGAGCGTTTAGAAAGTTCCTTTCAACGAGCAAAAATAATACGTCGTTCAGACGAACCAGTTCTTGTACGGGGGATGACTGAGGATATGATCAAAAGTTTCATCATCAAAAATATTGCCGGTCAATTGTCGGGAATCTCCTTGAAGGATTATTGGTCGGTGCTCGGCCGTAATTCCTCGATTTGGTGGAATTGCAAACGAGCAATTTCTCTGAGATAACGCCACAGCAGCCTGTATCAAGCAAAAAGACGTGCGATGAGAATAAACAAAATCTCAGTGTCTGTCACAATTTCTCAAAAAACTTACGGGATTAATGTCTATACCAACGAGCCTTAGCGTATCAAAGATGTTAGCAAATTCCCTAATCAAATTCCAAATTGTGCTTATCCTAACTTACCTTCGACCAAGCAGGAAACACTCTATGGCATCGGTCCCTATAAATATACAGTTTTTCTTTAACCATCCCCCAAGATGTACACAATAATCAGGAATTAAGGTAGAAAAATAATAATAATAATATTTTTTTTTTTTACCTCTCCCGAGGAAATTTGACAGGATTCTGTCATTTTTCTTCGTGAAACGAAGCAAGGCCCTATTTTGATTGTTTTTTTTGCAAAATTTATCGATTCGTCGTGACCAGATCCGATCGTCCATCTAATGAGGATAACGAATAAACACGAAATTTACCTTCGAACCGTCTGTGGTAACCACGTTCCGTGATAGTCCGTGCCACTGTGTGTTGCCCCTACACAGTAAACAGTAAAAGATTAAGTTATTTTTCTCCAAAAAAAAAAGTAAAATAAAACTTTAACTCCTCACATCTAGGTGCTCTTCCTGGAATGTCGAAATATGAGCTATCAAAAGGTAAAGAAAATAATTGATTCTCCGCAGGCTCATAAGTATCCAGATATATCGCCTGGGATTCCGAATTATCGAATTTGGCGTCCGAACAAGAATTCCTCGTGAGATATGGTCGATATGAGTAATCCTCGCTCGTGACCATAAGTTTGTTGGCCTCTAACACGGATTCTCCGGAAGTATTATTGACCAATACTAACTCGAAACAATCCTCGCACATCAATACCCCGTTATATCCTGCCAAAAATTATCTTCCATTATGGTCATTGACATTAGGAAATCGATTTCCGTTATAATGGAATTCCCATACCTTTTCTCCAACGAGGTGATTCCTCGGACCAACAATATGAGCACTGGACCCGACCTCCTTTTCCGGAGAGCGAATTCTTGGATTTCTTGCGCGTTCCTGAAAAAAAAGAAAAAAACAGTTCAACATACTTACAGGTAAACTAAAACCGACTTTGCTCACTTTCTAAAATCATCGACGACTAACCCGAACTTCGAGCCTTCTGACTGGCTACGGCAATTGCTGCTTGCTTGGTGATCTGTTCGTCTTTTATCTTCTTGACAGCTATCATGATGACATCATCGAAAAATGTTAATCAAATGATCACTCGATGAATGGAAAAAAAAAAATAAAAAAAATAATAATATGAAAGCCTTGCTTTGCTTTTCGTTTACATACATGTTTCCTCGAACGCATCTTTTCCATGTTGATGATTATCCGGGAATCTCTCATCAAAACACTGATCACGGTATTGTTCAATTTATTTTGAGTGGGTGTGTTACATATTCTTTTTTTTTTCTTAATAAAAAAAAAAAAAAAAAAAGGAAAACATCAAGTCGTTCCCTTTATACCTGTGGGCATAAATCAAATGAAGAAAAAAAGTTGGACTCGCATGGCTTGCAAGTCCACCATTTGTCCGCTTGAAGTTCGCAAGAGCAAACATCGCATCTGTAAATTTCATTGTATATCTCTGACAACAGAAAGGTAATTTTAGGGACATTGTGTTAACATTTGGGCTTTCGAGTTTTGTGCGTAATCAAAAGAACAGAGAAGACGAACCTTTTTGAACGTAGCGAGCTTCGTGGGCCGGACAATAGAATATCACGCCCATCTCAAAATGGGAAAGGGGTTTGTCGGTGCACGGAAGATGGTAACTTTTTGCACATTTTGGTTCAAAGCAGCCAATCGTGGCTCCTCGCTCTTTGCACTTTCCACATTTCTTATGGACATCGGATCGGACAGGGCATGAGAAACTTGCACGTGTCAGCGTTTACAGGTGAGAACAACAAGAAAACCAACTACTCACCATGCCGCGACCTCTTTTCCACGCCAGCGTCACGTTATACCATTCACTCGATTTTGTGACAAAGACCTCGGGCGAATACTTTGCGCATGCGTAATGGCTCCAGAATATCTTTTGCTTTTCGCCGTGGCGCGTGTAAGTGTTTGAAATAAAAGGTTGTGGTCCAATGAATCCGCCAAGTTGTTGTCCGTCATCGTCATTGCAAAAACCACAGATTTTACGCGTGTTCCACGCCTTAAGATAAAGATATCCCATATCACTATCAAATGATACGTCATTATTTAAAAAATCAAAACCAGGGTCTTTATAAGTTGTGTCAAAAACGTCTTTATCAAACGTTTTGATAACTTCACCCTTTGATGAAATTTTAATCGCTTCGTCGTCAATCAGTGATTGAACGGCAAACGAACAACGAGGATGCTCGTGATAATTTGGGAATTGATGGGCGAAGCACCTACAAATTCGAAATTCAGTCAACATCCTTTTTCACATGAAGTCAGGCTTGCGGATATCCAGCACGACTTACCACACACACAGCTCAAAGCTTTTGTAGTCGTTTCCCTCCGAAGGCGTCTCACAATAGGTACAATAGTATCTAGGTGTGAATAGGAAAATTTGGAATGGTTTGGTTACTTGGTTGGATTCGGTGGCCATCATGAATCGAACAGGAAATAACGTTACCTGAACTGTTTTATGATCACATTACATTGGTTACAGTATATGCACCATTTTTGCTTTACTACCAATGTACAAAAAAATAAAATAAGATAATGAAAAAAAAGGCGTTGATTCACACTTGATCAAAATAAAACAAAATTCGAAATTATCGATCGGTGCTTCTTTACCGGGCAGCTCTTCGGGTAAGGTGTCGACATCAATGAACTCTAATTCCGACATAGAATCCTCGCTGGATTTTGATCTGATCTTTTTCTTGGTCGGCTCTTTTCTGCTCACGGACAGACACGACGCACTCCTGATGCTATGTCTGATCGCGCTCATCTCTTCTTTCTTTGATGACCTCGTGCGTAACCGATCGCTGTTAATATCCACCCACTCGTCATAAAAGGCCGGGACATCATTGTAGTGAATTAACACGCGACAACCCTTGGCCTCAATTATTGTGGCGGGTACCCATTCCTTTAATCTGTCCCGTGCCTCGATCAGTGTTCCCGGTTTGAATTGGGCTTTCAGCCGGTTGAAGGTATCCGAGTTGTCCAATAATTTGTCGTTGCGTAAACTACGTCTCGTATTACGTCCCACATAAAAGTCACTCCAATCAAATGAACTCAGAGAATCGGATGATTCACAGCGTTTACTCCGAACTTCCGAATCAACATCCTTTTTATTGTTCTTCTTTGTGGTTGGCACGTCGGATTGTGACGCGCTGTCACTTGAAAGATCCGAAAGACTTGTGAGACTTGAGGTGGATGAGCTGGAAAGATTGCTGCTGCTTCTCTTACGACGTACCCTTTTCTTATTCTGCGGTTTAAATATTATTTCATTCTCTTTAATTTTTTCGATACCACCAATCTCATTATAATTACTATCACTATTATTATTACTGCTACTAATATTCTCCGAGATTTTCTTTTCCTCCAACATTTCTTCCAAGGTCATGTCCTTAATTCTTTTACTTCCGGCCAATATCCACTCGTCAAACTTGTCGCTCCAACCTTCATAGTGCACTCGAATTCGACCGTTCTTAAAATCCACCATCATTGCTGAATACCACACGCCGTCGAAGCACAACACCTTTACGCGTTTGTAACGTTCGAAGCCGTATTGACCGCCACGTTTGAAACGAAAGGTGTCGTCGTCGTCGAAGAGCGCCTTGCAGTAGGGACACAAGTCGAGGCTACCAACTCTTTGGACGTTCAAATGCATAATCTTGCAAGACTCACATGGCGCCTCCTTTGGCTGACTTGTCTTTGCACTGACCTTTGGTCTTTCGCCGAACGACGCGTCTTTGCGAAAACGGGAATTGCGTCTCAGTGGGTCGGTATACATGCCGTTTTTTTTTTTAATAGTGTAAACCTTTGCAACAGTGAGAAGCGGAGTCCGAAGTAGAAATACTTTCAAGAGAAGGTACTGCTAAAAATAAAAAAAAACCAATCAAATTACTTTATACTTTCGTTTCTAACCGAATTCTATTATTTAAACTGTGATACAGATCAAGATAAATGGACGTTACATAAGATGAGGAGATGATCAATCAACAGTTAATGAGGAGACGCTTTCATTCTAATTCAGTACGACAGCATGTGCTAACTATGTGCCATGTCTGCATATTCTGCATGTACAGAAGTTAAATGTGGTATGAATCTACGGGTGTACCATTGATTTCATAATTTTCATTCCTATTATCGTGCTGACTTGTTTCCTTATACGCGTCACTTTCGCAGCAGCGAGAATGAAAGAATTCTTATTTTTTCTTTTATGCGGAAAAACTTTAACTTTATTGAAACATCAAAATGCCGGTACCCAAATCGCGCCGAAATTGAACATTTCTGAAAACCGAATTCACGGTTGCCGAAAAATGGGAAAGTAAAAAAAAAACGTGTAATTTTTTTCTTCTTTTTTAATTATTACAGTATTATTATTCTTATCGATATCGATAAGCTTCCAAATAAGAAGAAAACACATCGTGTCATTTTCGTGACATTAGGCTTACTCGATCCAAGGAAAATTGGAATCACGCACGAGTTTTTGTTGTTTGAAGCCACGAGCAAAAAATATTTTTTTAACAATAGTAAAATTTAGCATTATTACATTGTCATCCCTAAATGGAAAGTTATCGTCTCCTCGACTTTACAGTTTTGTGGGGTTTATCAATAGATCATCGGATCGAATACTGGTCAAATCTCGTTGGATGTAAAGTTTTAAAAGAATCGATCGACAATAGGATTTCCTTGGTGGACGGGTCCACAATGAAACTCATATTTGGAGAACATGTACAATGGTCAAATCCTTTGGAAAAAGTAAAATCGTGAGAACCAGAAAATCCGCAAACCAGCAAAAAACGTTTGGGGAATGACATTAATGACGCAAAATGAGAACACAATGTGCATACAATAGTAAACAAGATGACCCGATTTACGAGAATATCTTTAAAGGGTTAATCCCCTTGTTGAATAATGTTATATCCGTGAAAATAACAATGAGCAAGGGTTTATCAATTCTATCAAATTTTCACATTGATGATGTATTTGTTATAAGAAAAAGTCGGTTATGCATAAATTGAAGATGATGCCTCAATACGGAATGCACATGATGCGATATGCAAACTCACGTAATCCATTTGAAAGCATGAGCCTCCTCTTGCGGCCACCAAGTCAAAGTGATTGATGTGAATCGTCTAATAAAAAAAGGACGCATTTGACTTCATCATCTCAAGAAACAACGCGTTATCTCGTCTTCGGCCATTGATGTGAATTTGTCTGCCACCACGCGCTATCAATTGATTGTATGCCTGAAATTCCTATAGGTGAAGGACACGATTAAAATCTTTGATGTTTTGACTCAGAGTATGAATTCCCTCCTCTCAGACCAAACATGATCAAAAAAAAAAAATTACTTAAAACGAAGTTATGCTGTTGTATCGAAGAGTACGGGTAAATTTTTAAAGGTCAAATTATGGATCCAGGTTAAAGATAAATAATATAATATTTTTTCTCCATGAAATTATTATTCATAAAGTTATTTCACGAAAATGTTTCTCGCATACAATATTTTCGTATCAACGATTTTGGATTAAGTGCAATTCAAATTTTTCTTTTTCTCTACCACGCGACTCTTGATGAGCGTGAAAACTCGGTGGATCTCTGCAAAGTAAAAGCGAGTAGATATTAACAGACTTTCGGAATGAGAGGAAGTCGTAAATGTTTTAGGTAGACGGAAAATGGGTAACATGTATGTGTCAGGTCAACTGAAGATATGCGCAAACAATTATTTCGAGACCAACAAAAAGAGCGAATGGTTAATCATTCGGTCAACTTTGGCATTTCTAATTTTGCAGTGTATCTTTGCGATCATCAGGTCAACATAACAAATACAGTAGTTCTAGCAGTCACAAGCCACAGAACTTGAACGAGTTGAAATTTTATTTTATTTTGCAAGTTTTTTATTGATTAAATTAAAATCACAAATTGAAAATCGTTCGCCATCACATCCGAGCTTTCACCAAGGAAGATGAGTTTTTTTTTTTTTTTTTTACTCACATAAAAACTCATCACATCAACAACCTCAATTTACCCGGTGCATGGTCGCGTGGAAGTGATAGAATCAAGTTGCTTATCAACATAGACAGAAATGTAATCTTCGACTGAATCCTCAATGAGAAACAGTCATACCAATCGATACTAATTTTGTCGTAATTGTAATATATCACTTTGCACGAAATGTACACTCTGGTATAGCTCAACCATTGTTACATCAGATGTCTGTGATCACTTTGGAAAGATTTCATAGTTTCTTTTTGCAGCGATCCCGAATCCCCATATCTCAACTCCGCAATGTTAAACATGCGTAAGACGTCGTCCGACAAATTCGTGCAAAAAGAGACATCCAATTTGGCGAGCATTTTTAGTTTTTTTGCAATGTGATGCAAAGTCTCGTCATGAATGTTGCATCCACAAAGAACAAGCACTCGTAACTTTGGACAATGATCCACGATCTGAATGACACCGTCGTCCGTAATATTCAATACCCAACCAAGATGAAGTGCTCTTAGATGCGGCACATTCGGTGCAAGGTTTATCATAAAGTTGGACGTAATTTCTACGCAGTTGGTGAGAATGAGTTTACGAAGAGAACCAAACTGGCTGATGAGCGATGCCGTGTCATCTCGAACCCATTTGCAAAAAGTGAGATCCAATTTCTTTACATGATCTCGGTGCCTGGTAATCAAGTCCTCGAAAACTGAGGGTGTGATGCTGAGACATCTTGAGAAATTTAAGGAGACGAGCTGCTTGCAATTTTTCACGATAGCACCTATCGAATCATTGGTCAATGTACGACATTCACGTAAACAGATGTGGTTGAGCTGAGGGCAATGCTGAGATACCACCATCAACGCCGTATCCGTGATCATTCCGGCAAAGCTGAGATCGAGCTTTGTCAGGCAATTGCAACTTTTGATTAAACTGGTCAGTAGGTTGTCATCAAGAAAATTACATTGTACAATGTTTTTGAAACATAGTTCTTTGACATATCTTCCAAAGCGAGGTCTCGCCTGGAGACATTTTCGAAAAACCAAAATATCTTGATATTTCTTAAACCGTGGTGAACGCCATAACTTGCGAAGTACAATTTCATACATTGAACGACTCACAAAAAGACATGAGTAAAGCGTTCTCTGGTCAACAATCTCCAATACAAGTATCAGAACATCGTCGATCAACACAGGTGAAGACATGTTGGTGATAGGGAGTGCACTGTCCAATTTCCAATTCTTTTTATATACTAGTTTTATAATTCGATACTGGATTTACACACCAATCGAAATACGCGATGTAACAAACAGATCAATCAAAAAACAAATATATAATTTTATTTTTAGGTAAATTAATGCCCCATTATCGCATGTTTCTCTTTTTAAAAAAAATGCCCGAATCATATCATTTTTGGCAACAATTTAAAAGTATTCGTGCAACTGTGGATTCAAATTATAGAATCGGTTTCCGGTTTGAAACCGCAGTTGTATGAATAAAAAAGATACATTCGCAATTTACTTGTAACTAACTACTCATCCATTATGAATCCTATTACACTAGAGTTCATCATTTATACTTTTAAACTTTTCAAATTACATCTCTCTCTCTTCACCTGAATATAATGTAATATTTATAAATATAAATAGAATAATATACTGTGTAATTGAGCAATTAAAAAAGTTAAGACTAAAACCCAAACATATACTGCATATACTATATATCTACTGCATATCTACTGCATATAAAATAAAATCCAAGTTTAAAAAAAAAAAAAAAACACGATATTTTAAAGGTTATTTCTTTATAACCCCAAAAATAATATTTTAAAAATTTTTAATTAATGTATCTATCATATTAACATTAAGAAATGCGACTGTGTATTTACTCTATTATTATTACATATAATTTAAACTAAATATTTTATGTTTGTAAAAAAAAAAAAATATTATCGTTTATAAATTTTAAAATCCTATTTTTATTTAAATGAAAATAATTACTGTATTATGGTTATTAAATAAATCACTTAATATACTGTATATTAAATTTCAAAAACTTGCAATATTATACAATTATAATTAGCACTGTATATTATTTAAAATAAAATAAAAGCAGATTTTATCCTATAATATTCTTTAATGATACGATTTCTATTTATAATAGTTTCTATGAAAGAGTATCATGCTTTTACATATTATTTACTTATCCGGCAAATTCATTATGAAGGATTCTAGCTAGTATTGAAGACCGATCGTATTTTATTGTAAAGAATACCAGAAAACCTTCGGAAATAAGAATCGAAATGACAATATTGTTTCAATTCATAATAGCAAATTATTGTAAAATCACGACAATTATTATACATTATTCGTAATTAATTACTTTATATTACCAATGAGACTTCGATGCAAATAGAAGAGATCAAATCAATAAATATGATCAATCAATTATCCTATGGTTTCATAAGTGCAAATATTAGCAAACGAACATGATAGGTTTGAATGCAGCTGAAAAAACTTACGGAAGATTTCTTGGATTTGATTTGTGATTAGGATCAGTCATCGCACGGCATAACTGTAAGCCGAGAGAAAAAGCGACGTTTCGTGGGACCGAGTTACCTACAATGTTATTGTAGCGGAGCATGTTATCACGAATCATTTTAATTTCGCGAGGAAAAAGAAAAAAAGGTGACACGAACCTACGACTCGATACTGATCCGAAACTCGACCACACAAAATATCGGTTTCCAAGAAACCTTTGAAAATTATAAAAAGGTGAATAAGTAGAAACTTTTAGAAGTAATATCAGAACGCGTACCTTGCGCACGAGCTGCCTCCCTGACAGATATCACACGTGGCTCCAAGTAATGGACAATTTGTGGATACTTCAAAACATTGAGAATTAATATAAATGGTTGACCGACTGAATTTAAAGATAATTAACGCTAGGGGAAAGGATTACTTACAAATCCATTACATCCTGTTTTTAGAATACATGTGTCAGATGCATAAGCAAAGGAACAAAGCAACGGTATTATAAAGTAAAACAATAATAATAATAATAATAATAATAATAATAATAACTTACTCATAACCGTACAAATAGTAATGAAAACATCATCCCTATCAACACGTTGACAATATTTATAATTGCATAATGGATATTTCTTCATTTTTGCGTCGTAGCTCGCGTGTGAATGAATATTGGGAATAATATTAAGTTTTCGCGCATAATAGTAGTCACTCATTGGAGGATCTATTGGAACCCTTCGAAGTATCTCCTTGGATTTCAAACTGGTATAGTGCGTTCGATGATCGGGATATGCCGGGTCCCAATAAATTCCTGTGTCTATCTCAGGAAGATCACCAATTAGATCTTTAATGGTAACCATTGGGAAGCTTGAATATTTTTCGCATTGAAAACCTTGAAGGCTAAATTAAAGATACAGGTTAAAACATTCGAGATAAATCTGTCAGATGCTGAAAAAATTAAGAAAAAAAAAAAAGTAATGTGTGAGGAGCGTACCGGAGGGTGTTACCCATAGATACTAATTCTCTATGACTCAACGAACGTTTTGAATAATGATGAGTCATCGGCGGCATTTCGGGTAATACTTCTCCCTTGGCTTTAAAAGTGATGAAGTAATGTAAGCATCGCACAGCGAAAAAAAGAACCGTTAAACTGATTTCATGTAGCTTACCGGCGCCCCATAAAAATATTCGATTTCGTATTTGCACGCATCCTAAATGTGCGGCCGAAACGACATTGAACCTAATTTGGTAGCCTAAATCGAGCAAACATGCAAATAGTCGCATAAAAACTAACATAGATCGATGAGTTAATTATGGAACATGTATTCATTGCAATAAATAAATAAATAAATCATAAATTCAATTCACCTTCGGTTTGCGCAATCCTCGCTACATTTTCCAGCAAAATATATCGAGGTTGGTAGTGGTCCACAAACGAAGCCACGGAAGCAACTAGAGAATTGTTACTTTGACTTTTCTGATTCTCTTTATGTTTGTTCATGTAACTAAAACCTTGGCATGGTGACCCCGCGAGAATGATATCTACTTCATCCTTTGCAAAGAAGTTTGATCAGGCATTAAAAATGAAACGCGAAGTTTAATGAATGTTAAATATTTACTTTGTCGGGAATTTGAGTATCACCAGTACCAAGAATGGCTTGTGTTAATATTCTATTGACACTTTCATTAATTATATTAATATCGTCCCCTTGTGCATTGTGACGATAAGTTTTGAGAGCGGCCGAGTCTTTGTCTATGGCCCTATTATGATCGCGGAAGTTTAGCGAGAAATACTGTAAATAAGCAAAAAGGTACAAAGGGGTATACTTACCATTTACACTTAACGACACCAGCGTCCTCGAATCCCCGACCCAGAGAACCTCCGCCGCAGAAAAGGTCCAGGCCATTAAGTCTGTCGATGTGTCCGACTTTGTAATTATAATCCGGAAACTTTGAAAATAATGTTTTGCTTAATTTAATTGGCCTTATTGACTTATTTTCCCTGTCGTATTTTCGTGAAAAGTAAAACTGCAAGAAAAATAGACCCGGTAAATTAAAACTCGGTAAATGGCACTTTGGTGAAAATTATATACTTACGTGATTTCCAGATCCTTTATGCAAAATGTTTACGGGCAACGGTTTTCCAAATTCTATGAATTCCACGTGACATGCACGGACCACACTCCGATAACGATTGAAATCAAACACATAATCGGAGTACAGCAACTCGTTGACCGGCACTTTCCGAAAATTTTTCTCGGACACTTCACAAAACCGATAAAACCTCCTCAACTTGACAATTTCATTATCGGTATCGATGCACTCTATGCAGCATACGGTGTACAAGTCGGTGATATCACCTTTCTGGGGATTGATTAAAATACAATCCCCTACTTCGTATTCACGAGTGAACCTGTCGAAACGCGAAGTCCTGCGACGTTTACAGCCGCATATCAGGCCTTCGCCTTTGAAATTGAGCATCTCCTTTTGAAACGTCAGGAATGCACCATCCGTCTGGACGTGACGATAATAATAACGGCAAAAAAACGAAATTTCGTCGTACATATAACCTAGCGGACATTACAAATTTTGTTTTGCATATATTTTGAGATAACTTTAGTTCAATGCATAATTCTTTCGGCGGAGAAAAATAATATAATCACAAAAACCTGGGCAGCTTGACTCGTCATAATATATTTTTATTTTGCGAATTATATTATCGAGCGTCATGAGCGTCTCGGAATCACATTCGCAGTGAGTCGTAAAAAAAACTTCTTTCTTATTTTTCTTGCCAACATCCTTCTTAAGGTTACATAGGATGGTCTGTTTTCTGGTGTACAACCATACCAAACGAAACACCCCATTGCGACCTTCGCGCTTCAATTCGGTTATGTAGCTAGATTGATTTAAAGTTAAAAATGTCTGAAGCATGTGAAATCCTTAAGAATATTTGGGACATACCATAACCATCGGTCGTTGCTGCAAGATTCGTCGGGTTGAATTTCGACCGCGTCACCAACATTAAGTGTCACACCGTCTATTGTCACCTTTTCATAGAGTTGATCTTCCTCTGACATACAGCACTCAAAATAGGGGGTTTTCGAGTGATCGATTATCTTATATTGTTGGTACTCTTGGTCACTCTGAATGACCAAATATGGTGTGCAGTTGTATTCCCCTTCACAACAACTTTCGGCTTCTATATTCTGATCGGGGGCTTCTTAAAAAAAAAAAATTTTCAATTTAATTTTTCGTAAGTATCAAAAATATCCAAACTTGTTCATTTACCCAGTGGCATCAAATGCTGCGGAAATATATCGTCAAACCATTTGTGCACGAACGGCGTCACAACAGTTTTTTCGCCTGTATTGGACTAAAATTTTAAGTAATCAATTCAGTATGTTTCCGAACATAAAAATTCGAACAATAATTTGTGACGATAACTTACACCGCCCACCGCATTTGCCAACATGGGGCAGAATTCATCTAGACGTGGAAATCAAAATAGTTAGAACAATTAAAGTTTCCTGTTTTAACGCACGCTGCCTTACCACTAAAAAATTTAAGATCCGCATAACCTTCTCCGAGGTTATGTGCTTGATGCCATAGGAGATCAATATTATTAGCTACCACCGAACGAAAGTCGAAATTCCCCGACCTTCGCGCTTCAATTCGGTTATGTAGCTAGATTGATTTAAAGTTAAAAATGTCTGAAGCATGTGAAATCCTTA
>CAJVPV010000676.1:0-19772 GCA_910591835.1 Acaulospora morrowiae | reverse complement strand
CTCTAACAGCATGGTTTGAGGCCAACAGTGAGCCTGCTATTTCTAATCAAGCAAGGAAGTACACGTATGTGCAGTTTCCACAAAATTTTGTGTTTAATAAATGTTCTAAGAAATGGAAGCTACGTATATGTGGAAACGTCATTGGACATATGTATTTTGTATATCCAGGTGTGGGTGAGTGCTATTATCTACGCATGCTTCTGAACGTGGTACATGGAGCACAATCTTTTGAACACTTGCGCACTATAAATGATATAGAACATGTAACATTCAAGAATGTATGTCAAGCAATGGGACTTCTTCAAGATGACTTAGAACTAGATCAGTGCCTTAAGGAAGTATCAATAATACAAACTGGACAACAATTACGGCATCTATTCGTCACTATTTTGATCAACTGCCATCCAACAGAACCTGAAAATCTTTAGAAAAACCACAAAATTGCACTTTGTAATGATATACTATATCAAGCACGGCAGCAGATACAAAATCCAGTTCTTCAGTTATCAAGAGATGATATTAGAACCAAACATTATATCTCTTAAATGACATCCTAAAGAAATGGGAAAAAACTTTAAATGACTTTCCTAATATGCCAGTCCCTACTATATACAATAATGTAAGCAATTCTCTGATAGCCGAGGAGCTAAACTATGATTAACTAGCACTTACGGAGTTTGTTGACCAAAATATAAAACTTTTGAATAGTGATTAGCAAGCTATATATAATGAAGTCTTGCAAACAGTTAAGCAAAGAAATACTGTATGCTTTTTTTTAGATGGACCAGCTGGCACTGGAAAAACTTTTCTATATTCGATACTTCTAACAAAGATACATTCACAAAGGAAAATAGCCCTAGCAGTTGCCTCCTCTGGGATTGCTGCATTACTACTTAATAATGGCCCAATGGCACATTCACGTTTTAAAATTCCTATTGAACTCAATGAGGATTCCACATGCAACATATCAGTACAATCCAATCTTGCTGAACTTCTCAGACAAACGACACTCATTATTTGAAACGAAGCTTCCATGATATACCGATATGCATTCGAAGCTGTAGACTATACTTTGCGTAACATTATGAGTACAGTCAATTCACAGTTAAATCATGAATCATTTGGCGGGAAGGTTATCATATTTGGTGGTGACTTTAGACAAGTTCCTCTAGTTGTTCCAAAAGGTAGGCAAGAGGATGTTGTAGATACATGTATATGCTGATCTTATTTATGGCGACATATCAAAGTCAGAAAATTAACTATCAATATGCGTTTGCAGCAAATAGTTGATACATTAGATGCAGATATTCGTAAGGAGTTTGCTGAATGGTTATTAAAGATTGGTGAAGGACATATCCCTGAAATTACACATGATAGCGGCTATATTTCCTTACCATCAGATATCATACTTAAAAATAACATACTCCAAGAATTAATTAACTTTGTATACCCAGAACTTTCAACACGATCACAGGATGCAATGTATTTAATTAAGAGAGGAATTCTTGCTCCACGGAATAATGAAGTTGATACATTGAATACAGAAATACTTGCCCAATTTCCCGGAGAAGAAACAATATATTACAGTGCAGATGCATTAAATTAGAACACGGAAACATATAATCCTGCTTAGGAGAGTCTTTATCCAGTCGAGTTTTTAAATTCATTGAAGTTTAGTAGATTACCACCTCATAAATTGATATTCAAAGTTGGCGTTCCTATTATCTTACTTCATAATATTAATACAGCTGATGATCTTTGTAACGAGACTTGATTGATTGTTAGAGCACTTCAACAACATATTATTGAGGCAGAACCCATTAGCAGATCTCTAGCTAAAAAAAGAGTATTTTTGCCTCACATTTCACTATCTCCTACAACTACATCAATGTCATTTATTTTGAAACGTCACCAGTTTCCATGTTAACTTGCTTTTGTGATGACTATTCACAAGGCTCAAGGGCAAACAATGAAGTGGCTTGGACTATATATCGTAACTCCTGTATTTTCACATGGACAGTTATATGTCGCATGTTCAAGAGTAGTATCAAGACAAAGACTACGCATCTTTCTTGGACAATCCCAACAGGAATTTTCACAGTGTACTAAAAATGTTGTCTATTCCGAAATACTTCAGCAATAACCTAATGCTATAATTTATAAAAAAAATATCGTCATTAATAATATTAATGTTAACATTAATTATATATACTTTTGATTGATAAAATATATCATTCCCTTTTTCTAATACTACAAATCGGCTAAAATATTATGTAACATATTCATTGATAATTATTAATATAACAATAACATGTCGTTTAACAACGGGTCTATATCTAGTTATTATAAAAAATTTTATTATTATACTTTGATAAGTCAAATATACTATATTTTTTAAACTATTAAAGATTTTTCAATGTAAGTAATATTTTAAGCAAAAAAGTTAATTATCAAAGATTTTTTAGTAAGCATTATTTAAATAAAATATTAGAATTCTGAAATAGAGTATATATATATTAAGGACCCTAATGATTCTTTTTGATTCTGTATTCGATTCTCAAGTTTATATTAAATTTAATAGATGGGGTATACTTACCATTATTTTTAATAGTGTTCCAAACTTCATGCAATTCCTCATGATTCTGTTTGATTCCAATTTTCAGAACTATAATATATATTATATAAAATTGTATCAATAGAAATTTTATTTTAAAAAATTAATAGGCCATTAAGAAATAATTAATATAAATGAAAGATATATAAAATTTTGTTTTGATAAGTTATTAAATAAGTATTATTTTGAATAAAAAAGTGAAATATTAAAGTAAAATTATTACAAATATATATATAATAAAATTATACTTTGGTAGGTTATTGAGTAAAAATAATAATTTAATACTATAAACCTTATTATTAAATACTTTGATACAGTATATTATAAGATATATTAACAATTTGACACTATATACTATATCATCAGATACTTTGATATATTATTATATATGTTAACCATTTGACATCATATGCTTTATTTTTAATGAATACTCAAGTGCATTATAATAGTTAGTAACTTGACATTATAAATCTCATAATTGAGCCATATCCAAATGAATTATATGAATACAAATACTATTTCAGCACTATGTATCTCAAACCTGATCCTTATCAAGGAATTAATAAAAAAGCTAAGAGTACCACATATCCAATTTAGATATAGTCCTTACATTGGGTCTGCAAATAATGATACATAACCGAATGAATTGTTAGCTCAGCAATGAAAATCAGATGACAATGACAATGCTGTCATATTTTTGTCATCAAAAATATGCTATAAAATTATATTATGACACCTTAGTCCATGTTATAAAATTTGGTTCACAACACCTTAGTCTGTGTCATAAAAATTGAATAATGACACATACTTGAATAGGAATAACCTAGACTAAGTGGAAATAATATAATTATACTATTTCTACTAAATACAATGTAAATAACAGTATTTTAATTTGAATAAAAACAAATGATTGAGTATATATAAATTGATATTCATACCTAATAATCTAGTAGACTGTACAGATAATTCAAAAAATTATTTTTTGAATAGACTTATTACTAAAATATCCTGAATATATAAAGAATGCTAAATAGATTATATGTAAGATTTGAATATTTTTCTTTATTGGTATTGATGACAGTGTTAACCGTATTTTATGATCGATAAAGATGTAATGGAATTGAGCAATATTTAATAGCAAATTATATTGATAATTAGTAATAGAGAAAAAGATTTTTTTTAATAAGTACATTTATTATGGCTATACAGTATATTGTGCATAATTAAACGTTATCCCTAATATGAGTCTGCTCTTATGTCGCACCTGACTCCCTACAACTGTATAAACTTCACATTTTTAATAAAAAAGAAATTTTATGTAATAATTTAATTCCCATTATTTAAACATATAAAGATCAATCAATACAACTAAAAAAAGGGGCATCTAATTCTTTGATCTTTTAATCCAATATTCCGCTTTCTTCTCATCTTTTAAAGTTCCGACTCCATATTGATAACAATTTGCAAGTTTATGTTGTGCATTACAATTTCCATCTTCAGCAGACTTGAGATACCACCGAAATGCTTTTTCATAATTTTGAGTAGTTCCAATTCCATTGTGATAACAAGATCCAAGATGAAATTGAGCTACGACATGTCCACCTTCGGCAGAGCTCAGATACCATTTAAATGCTTTCTCTTCATCTTGAGTGGTCCCAATTCCTCCCGAGTAAAAGGCTCCAAGGTTACATTGTCCGTGAGCGCTTCCACCTTCAGCAGACTTAAGATACCATTGAAATGCTTTCTCATCGTTTTGAGTGGTTCCGATTCCATGACGGTAACAATTTCCAACATTACATTGTCCAACAGGATCTTCACCTTCAGCAGACTTCAGGTAATACAGAAATGCTTTCTCGTATTCTCGGATGGCTCCAATTTCATTTTGGTAAAAAATTCCAAGCATCGTAGCATTTTGTGGGATATGCTGATAATTGATCAACAAACTTAAAACCCGTGCTGATGTGGTATTATTACTCTCGATGAATGCATTAATACAAGATAATAATCTCGAATTTGAAACCCCTTTACTTATTTGATCCACGATAAGTAGATATAATTCATTCAATGTGTTGAGTTCAATTTCTTTAATAAGTTCGTCATTTATAATAAGATTATTGGTGTTGCTTATATATTTGCTTTCGTGATATTGAATAATTTCTAAAATTTTTGGTGTATCTGATATAACAGTCTTATCTGTTAATTCAAGTAGTTCTTTGACCCTGATAATTTCAGGCCTCTTTTCTGGATTTTCGTCCCAACATGCTAAATACAATTTAATTAATTCCATTGATTGCTTAATAATTATTATCAACTAATAAAAGAAAAATTTATGTAAGCTGACCTTTATAAATATCGATGTATTCTTGAGGTGTTCCTTCTATGCTTTTTTCTCTAAGACCATCCAAAATTTGAATTGGCGTTACACCATACAAACAGTCCAAACTAAAAGGTGGATATCCGCTTGTAATCTCCCAAAGTAAAACTCCTAAGCTGTAAATATCCGATCTTTTTGTTTTCTTGTGATAAAACCCTTGGGCAGTTCTCTTAAAACATTGTGGGTCAATGTATGGTATTACTCCAAGTGGTTCATTAGCAGTTTGACTATTTGATATGTCTCTTAATTTTTTGGAAAGCCCGAAATCTGCAAGTTTTATTACTCCATTGATGGTCAGAATATTTTTTGAGTGCTACAAATAAAAATAATAGGTAAATATTACTTAAATTTAAAACTTCAAATGAATATTGACATTAAATTGATTACCAAATCGTTATGAACGATCTCCTTTTCGTGCAAATAAGCAATCGCATTTGTAAGTTGTTTAGCCATAAGTAATTTATTATCCCAATTTAATAATTTAAAATTCTCTTTGAGGTATTGCCGCAAAGTTCCATCAGCATATTCAATAATCATAAGATATTCTGTTTTTTGTGGGCCTGCTAAAATGATTATTTCATTGACTAATTTCCCCATAAAGCATACAAATAAATACTATTAAATAAAATACGAACATTACCTTTCTTAGAAATTCCGTAAAAGCGTAAAATGTTTTCATCATAATCAACATCTTGATGTAACTTCAGCTACGCAAAAATAATAAAAATATACTTGTCAAGAGTCATCTGCACTAATATAATACACAATTATAAATAACCACCTCATTAAAAAACACTCTTGCTGTATCTGTATCGAGAATATCGACTTCTTTAATTGCTACTTTCTTTCTAATAATTTTTGAAAAAGCTTCATATATTTTCCCGAAACCACCTTTTCCTATGAGCTGAATGTTCTCAAAGCTTTTAATTTCGAATTTTCTTAATGTCAGTTTACTTAAAGAACTTTCAAGTTCTTCAATCCATGCATTTCCTGATTGCGAATTTGCGGATATCAAATCAAAGGGTATCGTGGAATTTGGGGGCCACTCTCCTTTTGCGCCTAAAGTCTGTGATAATTTAAGACGAGCCTCAATTAACAATTCGGAATTCCTGTATATGGAAGAATTGGGTGCATTTTCACCAGACGCTACTTTATTAATCATCACTTTGGCGTAACTTTTAACTTCTGGATGTTGTCCCCACTGGAATTCGTTTTGATAAAGATCATCTAAAAATTTAACCGCGCCTTGTTGTATCTTCAAATCCCGTTGTGTACAGGCAAGCTGTCCTAAGCGTTGGCATAGGCCTATCAAAAACCATTTGTTCTTATTATAAGGACTCTGACGAACAAACTGCTCGAGTTTATTCAACTGATTTTCTTGAATAAAAATATCTATAAATCGTAGAGCCAAATACCATTGTTCAAACCCTACTCCTAGACGAATATCTTCTACTCCTCTTAATGTTTGATTCGTCTCGAATAATTCTCGAATTCGACTTACAAACTCATCAAAACCTTCAAATGCTTCACTGAAATCTTTAAAGGCATCCAGCAATTTACTTTGGTCTAAATTTCTTACCGAATCAACTAAATTAATACGCCCACTAACAATTTTAAAAGTTCGACGCATAACTTTTTGCCATAATTTTTTATCACTTGGGATGCGTAACAATGCCTGGCATGCGTAATGAGCATGGTAAGCTAATGTTGGGTTATCTTTTAACTTTTTAAGCTGTTTATATAATAACGCCTGTAGCTCCTCATAAATTATATCTTTAACTCCCACTTGCACCATGGCATCTAATACCGGACAGATTGTTTGTAATATTTTGCTGAGTTGGGTCTCATCTTGTTCATGCGGATCTTTAAGATGGGAATGTAATATTCGTAATATCGCCACTAAATACCCTGCGTTAACCTTCCCGGTAATCAGGAGAGAGTTGGGCATGTTTTGAATTATTTGAGTTAAGCCAATCAAATATTCGGAATGTAGTATTACTGAATTTTTAATTTCCTGAATACATAACTCTAACAATTCTTCGCAAAATTTCTTATTTGGAATAGATGCCAGGACGGCAATTTCATTGATAATCTCTCTTTTTTTTAATTTCCTTTGAGCAAATAGTTCAATAATCTCGCGAGCCAAATTCGTTGAATATTGCTTTTGTTCCGGAGTATGGTTGTCAGATTGCATATAATATGCTAAATCCTGAATACTGCGAATATCGTTTACGTCTTCAATCTTCAATTGTGGCTCGGATATTACTAGAGGATCTTGAGTAAAAAACTCTGGTTTGGGTAAAAAGGCCGGCGTCGTTGTTTCCACTAAAGGGTTTGATGATACAGTTGAACTGCTGGAAGAGCTTTCTATAGGTAGGTTTCTTGTTGAAGTTTCAGATTTGGTCAATGCTTTGCGATACTTCGGTCTATGCTTTTGAGCTTCTTTAAAACAATTATCTGCATTGTTTATTACTCCTATATCATTATAGACGTTGCCACATTCTAAGTAAGCTTCGACCAAACATCCTTTTACGTCGCGAAATAGGGAGAACCCCTGTGCCTTAAATTCTTCAATTGCTTTTTGATAGGAATCTAACGCTTCCTTTAGATGACCATCAGATTTTTGTTTTCTGGCATTTATTATGTGAATATTACCGTTTCGGTAATGTTTGTCGAACATGTTTTTTAAAGTTTTTGTTCGATTGAGGAAAAGGCTGCCTAATTAAATGCGACATTATTCTTTAACTATATAGTTTATATTAATCACAAAGATATTACATAAAATAGCGTACGAATAGGATTTTATTACATATAAGATGACAGTGTTATGTGTCACAAAAAAATTTAGGCATTTACGAAGTACCCTCTTTCAACCACTGTATATAAATATAACATAAATAAATATGCATTTGGGCTAATTGCTTGTCAGAAGAGTCCAATGAGGCTTATACAAACGTTTTTCGAACATTAGTGTGACATCGGATGTTCATTTTAAGGCAGTTACGTACGTATACTGTCGTGATCCGTCGCGTCGCATACCCGAACTTTCGGCATTTTAAAAGATTTAAATTTGTAATAAAGTTAAATATGTTGCTATAGAATCGTAAACCAAATTAACCTATTGCCGTATGAAAGCCTATTCGCCAAGATAGTTTGCTTTCTTCTAAAATGTTCTGACATTCCAATATAAAAAGAAAGAAAAAAATCAGAGAAAGAGAAAGACGCCATTATTAAGAAATTGTTATTTGCTTTTCAGTGCCCTTTATGGATTTTTTTATTAACAACTTGAATTGTTAGTAAAGAAGATATTGCCGCGAGGTCTAAAGTGATACCGGTGTATTTAAGACTAGAATGGGCGATAGGAAAGAAAAATGATTATTAGTTAAAGCCTTCAACCTAAACAACATAAGCATCTCAATTTTTGCTTACTGTTACGCGAATATTAGTCCAGGGAAGTGATAAACTCACCGATTTCTTCAACCCAACCATATATAGTATATGCTGTATATTGTATTTAAAGACATCTAAGCGATTTGACGCTGGAAACCCATATTTTTAGCTTGTACTGTATCACACGAAAGAAAATTCATAATATCATTAAAAAAGCAAAAATAAGTTTTGTACTATTGATGGATAAATTTGTGGCGCGACAGCAAAACAAAATTTTCGTGTCGCGCGTCTAGAATTTTGACATTTGTAGTAGAATTAAGCGATGTATAGCAACTAGATAATTTAATTTAATGTTTATTATCAGACCTACCCGAATAATGACGTAAATTTTTCTATACCTAATATAATAAATTTAAATAAATTATTAATCTACTATATAATATAATTATATAAATAATTTTGATATAATTTTAAGTTGATTTATTAACGATGCATTAAACCTACTGTTTTTTTTTATAGTTAATATTGATATTTTTAATTACAACACGAGTGTACGTTATAACTTTTTTAATAAAATTGAACTTGTTATAAAATACAATTACCTATTTACGCACACAAAATCAAGATTCTGCTGCACTTACAAGTCTTTCAAAATTTAAGTTTTTATAATTATCAAGTGTTTTATCAGTATAGCAGGCATTATAATTATAAGAAAAATTTGTTAAACTATTTTATATTTTCTGACAGTTCGCAAATCAAAAACTTGCATTTTCACCATTTAAAAACCTTATTTGTTAAAATGTAAATGCATGCATTAAATTTTTGAAAGTACAATATTTTAGAATTATATAACAAATTTATCAAAAATGCTATTTTTTTAGGAAATAATTTTTATAACAAAAAAATCATTAACAATTGATATCTTTTATTTACATTGTAAGAGAGTAGGCAAGATCGACTATGTTGCTATACAAAAGCCCTATCCAATTAAGTTATAATAAAGGCTTGAAGAGTTTTTTATTTCATATATATATAAAGAAGGATCTTTTATCTATTGACTTATTACATTATATAACATATTCACTTATATAATTTTTTTATATTACAATTAGCTTATATAACCTTTATTTATTATATATAAAAATATTGTATCTCAAATATATATATAAAGTTTCCAATGTTATCTAGACATTGGCAATAATTGAACTTCTATTTATTGAATAAAATATTTAAGCTCTTACAAAACAAATTATTATTGCTTTTTTCTCTTGACTTCATAAATTTTAAAATTGTATTAATTTGTTTTTTTTTTATGTTAAGGTAAGATGCTTTTTATAATATTTATTAATAGAGTAAAAATTAAATATTATATAATCAATATTAAGATATAAGATATATGACTATACATATTGGTCTACTATCTATTATAGTTGATATATTTCCAAAAAATCTTGGACAGAGTAAAAAATAAAAAAACTATCAACTAATAAAAATAAAAAATAAAAAACATTTAAGGCAAGATTACTAGTATTGCAAAAAAATTATATATATATAAAAAGAAAAATATTAATATTGAAACTTTTGTAAAATATGATTTCTGAATACAATTAGTTGTTTCAGTTGGGTGTTGGTACTATGCAAACCATATGTAACTAGATAAGTTTGGTCATATAATTCTTTGTAATACTGTATATTATTATTATATGATATAATTTAGTTATAATGTTAATAATAGAATAATTAAAACTCATTTCAGATATTTGATATATTGTTTAGTAGATTATTATGTGTTGTGATTACTGGAGCCTGTACAGGGCACTGATTATATACTCTTTTAATTAGATAAGCTGTTGTATTGTTTCAGTGTAATTAAATAATATGAAATGTGATTAGTGTTTTATATATTATTAATTATTTGATAAAGACAAGCTAATGACAGTTTTTGATATAAAATTTGTGAGAAAGGCCTGTAGCTAGCCAAAAGATTGTAAAATCTTGTACTAGTTATTATTAACTGAAAAAAAAAACTCTAGAAAAAATAAAATGTTGCCTTTTAAGAAAGATATCTTAAAAATGTGTTTGATTGAAAAGAATAATATGTATTTAATAAGTTGTGTCTAGAGATGACCTTTACATAAAAAATTTCCTTTTTGTTTGTTTTTTTTATTCCAGGTTATTGTTCAGTACTATTATCAGTCACTAGATCTCTTAATGTGAGCTATTGCTAAAATTCTTACTGCTTTAAATCAGTTCTCCAGTATATAAACTCTCAAAGATATATGTTGTTAGACAAAGTTTCTTGAAAGAAAGAAACTTCCTAAAAAAAACAATTTTTTACAAATGAAGATGTGGAAAAAGTTATATATATATATATTGTATAATTGTATTAATTTATATATTCTTAGAAACTTTAATATACTATATTAGTTTTTTCAAACAAAGTATCTGTTATTGGTTTTCTGTTCATGTTTTTTTTTGATATAAAAATATATATGACAATATATAAAAAAATTTTTGCAAAATAATAAACTATTAATTTAATAAATATTAAACTTTTAATAAAATAAAATATGAATGAATTAAATATTAAATTATATATAAATTTTTAATCAATTTATAGTTAAGATTTGTGTTATATAAATTTAATTGATTTGTTAAACTATTTACTTTTTTATCAAATGATTGACAAGTAATTTTTTTAAACGGGTGGCTTACATCTTGTTTATTAGGTATTTATTGGTAAGTATGTACAAATTTATTTTATACAAATTTATCACTCAGTCTACCTAATTAAACTCATTAAGGGAAATCCTACCGTGCGGCTTATTGCCAAGTACTGGTATATACTTGACTAATTTGCCAAGGCTTTATCTGTCCCATAAAAATTTAATTTTAAATGCATAGATTGTGTTTCAATTTATCCAGTTGTGGCTGGAGAATTTCATTATGGTGTTGATACTTGGGATAATGTTTTTATTTGTATTTTTTTCTTTGTTTGCCGCTTTCCATAGCTTTTTGTTACCCAGGGTGATGTTGTGTTCCTTTTTTCATTTTGCGAATTTGTTGCACCTGTGGTTCCATCTTTCTTGGAGTGTATTGAGGAATCTATCGGTAATGTTTCTTATGGTTTTCTTTTGATATTCTGTCGATGTATATTTTTTAATGGTTTTGATTATCTTTATTGTTAAGGTACCTCTTGCTATATAATTTTTGACTTCTTGGGTCCAGAGGTTTGCTTTTTTTTTGAGATCTCTGTTGAGATTGTGTTTGATAGGCTTGTCGGTTTTACTGCTCACTTCTTCGTTTATGATTTGTTGTAGTTCTTCATATATGTTGGTTCCATTTCCCTCACATCGCATACAATGTATATTTGTTTCAACTTGTTGGCAGTTAAGGCATTGGTTGTCGGTATATGTGTTTGCTGCCCTTTTGTGAAGTTTGTCCTTGGTAGGAAGTTCTAAGTTCCAGAGTCTTGCTCTGAATGATTTACTTATGTAATCGTTTTGATTTGTTATTCCTGTTGTAAGTTTAGATAGTTGTCTATTGATTAGGAATGCTTCCCATACTATGTTGTTTAATGTGGAGAAAGAGTCTGTTGTATTAAGGTTGCGGTTCAAGCTTCTCCAGTTTAGGATGTGTTTTGTTCTGATTAAGTTTTTGATTGAGGTTGTGATCATGTTGTCTAAGGTTTGTCCATTCCATTCCTGTGTCTATTGTAATATATTGTTTCTAATGGGCATGCAGCTGATTTTTGATAATTTTCCTGTAAGTGTGGTTTCTTTTGCCAAAGAGTCTGCTTTGTCGTTATGTTTATCATTACTGTGTGCTTTAATCTTTTTCCAAGAAATATTGAGTTTTTGGGTTTTTATGATATGAATTATCAAATTTATAATGTTGTTGTTTCTCAAAATTCTTAAGTTGGATGGGTTGAATTGTGTCTTGTTGATTGCTTCTAGAGCTGCTTGGCTATCGCTACAGATAGCTATTTTGCTATTGGCTGGAACTGTTGTCAGAAGTGTAAAGATTGCTGCGAGTTCTGCTCTTGTAGAGGATGGAAATTTGTTTATTCTCCCTTGGAAGCTTATTTCCAGGTCTTGTATTATGTGCCATCTAAATCCCATGTTTTGGTTTGAATTTAGGGAACCATCTGTGTAGACTATAATTTCTTTGAGTCTTCCAATTTTGTGGCAAATTGTTGCTAGGTCCTCGTATGCTTGTTCTGTTGTTTCGAGATATTTTCTGATGACTGTTTTGTGAATTATTGTTTGGTCATTGGTGATGAATGGTGGGGAGAAGGTGTGAGTGTGTAAATTTGTCTTTTAGTATGTTGTGTAAGCTGTCAAGAGATATTCTGCTTCGTTGGCAGAGTTGTTTGAAGGGTGTGTCTCTTGCACTAGTTTTGCTTTTGTGAACTGGTATACAAATTAAACTGTTTTTATTTTTGAAAAAGATACATTCCCCTTGTTTCATCGATGTATTTAGTGAACATCCTTTGCATTCCTGGAGAGGAGAGTGTGACTTGTTTGTTCTGATATAGTGTTGTAATTTAACTATGTTATTGGATATAGTTTTTCTGCCAATGATGCTTGTGTTGTTGTCTTGGGTTGTGGTCCATTTGATATGTTGGTTTGTTATTTCTATTGCTAATTTGTATTTAACTTTCGTGGTCTCTTTTGAACCTCTGCTTTCAATTAGTCTGTGGATCTTTTGGTTCTGTTGGAGTTCTTTGTACCACTAGGGTGTTTTTCTATTCGGTTTCTTGTTTGCTATCACTACTTCTACCTATGCTGCGAGTCTAGATCCGATATAGTTTGTGATCTGGTTCAAGAATAGGATTTTGTTGGCTGCAAGTTGTTTTCTATGTTTGTTGTACCATGTTGGATCTGTTATATCTTCTATGGTTGTATCTGTTTTCAGTATGGTTTTGAGATTTAGTGCAATTCCTGTGTATCCGTGTTGTCTCAATAAGAAGATAAGGTTGTGTGTAAAGTCGTATCCTTGGGGTAGGAAGGTATTTGTGAGGTGTGTGCTTGTTATGGAGTTGGTTGACCACCATTTGTTTTGTAATTCTTGCAGGCGCATGTTTGTAATGTTTCCTATAATGTCTTGTCTGTTAATTCTCATGTGCCAGTTGTTTGCATGAAGTAGTAGTTGTCTGTCCCAAAGGTGGAAAAAGCCATATTCTAGGGGGTTGTATAACATTGTATTTGGTGCCGATTTGGTCAAGTTGAGTTTATGTTTGTATATGGAATTAAGTATACTCATGATTTTGTTACAGTTTGGTTCTGTGAGGATTAAGTCAGAAAAGAGATATGTGATCGATGGAGTCCAGATCTGATTATGGAGATATCTTATTTTTTTGTCTGTTGTTGCTTTCCATTTAATTGTGTTAGCATACTTTAGTGTTTTTTCTCTGATAAGTTGTTGTTGGAAGGATTTTGATCCTTTGCCTTCGAGATAAATTCCAAGTATTCTGGCTGCTTGGTTTGGTGGTAGCATTGTAATCAGTTGGTCTTGGATTGTTATCTTGTTGTCCAGGCTGTATGTAGAGTTGAGGATTATTAGATTTGACTTGGATGTGTTAATGTGGATATCATTTGTTGTGAAGAAATCTGAGCAGATATCGCTGATTTTTTGTAGTCTCTTCTGACTATTTGCTACTAGGGTTGTATCATCCATAAATGCTAGGCAGGAGATATTTTGTGTTTCTATTGTTGGTGGTGATGTAAGTTCTTTCCATTTTTTTGTTATGAGGATGTATCCTTTTCTTATTCTTGAAATGAAGGTAATGAGTGGGTCATAGAAGATTCTCCAGAGTAAAGGTAAAATAGTATCTCCTTGGTCTATTCCATCTTCTACCATGTATTGTGGTAATGGTTCGAAGGGTATAAGGACATGATTTTGCCTATTGTCGCAGATGTTGATAATGATTTGGATAATGATACTTGGGCATTTAATTCGTTGTAGTGCTAGTTCAAGTCTTTGAATGCTGATTGAGTCGAAGGCTTTTGTCATGTCCAGACTTAGAATCCAGGCTTGTTTAGAGTTTTGTTTTGCGTCATCCTGGATAGCTCTAAGTATGTGGATGAATTCTTATGTACTGCATCCTGGAAGGACTGCCCAGTTGTGTTCGGAGAGGATTTGGTGGTTGGTGAGAACTTTGGCAAGTCGATTGTTGAGCAATTTTGTGAAGATCTTTCGTGTTGTTTCTAGAAGGGTGATTGGTCTTGTTATGTTAATATTGTTCTTCCATGCTTTAGGCTTAGGTATTGGGTATATGCTGCCTGTTTTCCATTCGTTAGACACCTTTCCTGTTTGTAGGATGTTTTTAAAGAGGTCTGTGATGTAAATAATTGATTCTTTAGTTAATTTTTTGAGTGCAATGTAGGGTATTCCCATTGGTCCTAGTGCTGATTTTGTGGAGCAGTTTTTGAAAGTCTCTTGAAGTTCTTCTGTTGTTATGGATGTGGTAGTACTAGTGTACCAGTCCTCATTAACTTGTTGTATTGATTTGTATTCCTCCTCCCATGCTGTAGATTCAATGACTTTGGTGTTTTGTTTGCTGATCCATTTTTGGTAGTGTATACTAACTGCTTCTTTAATTTTCTCTGGGTCTGTAATAATTTCTTCTTCTGGTGTGTTTGTGATTAGCTTGTTCAATGTAATGCATCGCTGTGGGTCATTAAGTAAGTTTCTGATCATTTGTTTCTTATAGGTGTTGAAGTATGTTTGTCTTCTTAGGAGTCGTTTATTGATTGCTTCTGTTTGCTTGTTTCTGCACAGTTTATTGAAAGTAGTTTTGTGAGTATTTCTTGTGTTTTTGATTATTTGAATCCAGTCTGTAATAGTAGTTGGGCAGGAGGCTTGGGTAAGTGGGTCTATTGTAAGCAAGTGTCTGTTGGTGAGTTTGTTTGATATGTTTTTGATTTTGTTTAGGATGTGAGCTTCTGGTTAATTGTTGTTAAGAAGTTGTTTTCCTAGTAACTGAAGTTTGGTGAGTTTGCGCATGATGTCTGTGAAGGGGTTAGGTGGTTTTGGTATTCTTTTTCTTTCCTTATATCTTTTGATATGAAGGGCGACACCTTGTAATAATGCGTCTCTAAATAAGTTCCACTTTTTATTTACTTTGTCATGTGATGTCTCCAGTTCAGCCCATGATTGTTGGAGTTTGGTTTGGATGAAATTACTGAAATCTTTCCATTTTTCCTGGAATGTGTCATGCTATCTGTATCTGTTGTTAAGTTGTGATCTGATTCTGTAAGTTTCTAAGGGTTTAGTGTTCCAGTATTGAATTGTGCAGCCCGCAGAATTGTGGTCAGTTTCCAGTATTTCTTTGTCAATTTCTTGTATATATGCTTCTGTGAGGAGCCAGAGTAGTGATGGAGAGATCCAGATTTGATTTATTCTGCTGATATTCCTTCTTGGTTACTCCATGTGTGTTATGTGTTATATGGGTTGGTTTTTCTAAAAGTGTCAATGAACTGATTGATTGCTAACCATTGGATTAGTTTTTCTGTTGGTATATGCTGTTTTACTTTTGAGAATTTTGATCTGGGCATGTCTACGCTGGGGTTGGTGACTGAGTTAAAGTCTCCTAATATTATTGTGTGGCTATTTGTTGTTTTTGCTTCATTGGTGAGCTTTACGATTTCTTGGGTGCATTCTTGGTGAGTGGCGTGGGCTTGAGATGGGAGATAAACAACAATTATTCTAAGTTTTCGTTTGAACTTGAAAAGAAGATCGATCGTGACGATTCTGTCCTTCCAGATCTGTTTTTTGAAGATATGTTTTGCCAGGTTTTTTCTATTAGTAGTGCGACTCCGAATCTTTTGGATTGGTGACTTTCATTGCTCCAGGTGGTCTGGTAATTGTTGAAGTGAATGAAGCTGCCTTCTCTGTTGCTTATATTTGTTTCTGTGAGAACAAGAATATTTGGTTGGTGCTTGTTGATCCATTCTGTCCAGAGCTGTAGCTTTCCTGAGCTTGATTTGAGGCCTCTGGTATTGGTTGTGAGAAGTTTCCAGGTGTGTCTTGCTATTGAAAAATTTGGGGTGTTGGTTTGTAATTTATGTGCTAGGGTTGTGTTATTTGTTACTGTGTTGCTTTGTATATCTAGTGATTTTGTGTTGTCGTTGAGTTCTGGTGGAAGTGAGTTGCTATTTGTATTGAGAATTGTCTCTGAATTCAAGTTTATGGTTATAACAAGAGTGTTGTTTGCAATTGTGCTTGTTGATATGTACTGTTGTGCTTGTGGTTCTTTATTGCTGTGGTTGGAGTCTGAGTCTGACCAAGTTAATATTGTTTCATGCTATTGTGTTGTTAGGAGTGGGTTGTTAAGTTCATCAGTTTGTAGGTTGTTTGTGGTGTTTGTATTTGTATTTTCGTTATTGTTGTAGTTGCTGTATATATTACCTATGATTATTGTTGTTTATTGTTGTTTTTTGTTGAGGTCTGCACTAGTATATCCATTGTTGAGAAAATTTGGTTCATTTTGTTTTGCATTCCATCGATGGAAGAGAAGAGTTGCGTCTGGATATTTCTAAGGTCTTCGAAACTGTCATCAGATGTTGTTTGTGTGTTGTTGGAGTGGGGTGTGAATGATGGCTCCTGTGAGTTTGGTGTCTGTTCACTTTCCATGGATTCATAGAATTCTTTGTTATAATATTCTAGGTTGTTGATGCATTCGTCCAGATCTGCGACTTGGTGTTTGATATCGTTCAGTTGCTATTGGATTTCTCTGAGGATGTGTATGATGTTATTGAGGGTTGTGGAATTATCTTTTCCTACTTCAGTTGTTATGGTTACTGCACTTGTATATGTTCCTGCTCTTGGTGTTCTTGGTGATCTAGGTTTATAAATATTGTGGATTGTTGCTGTTTTTGCTGGTCTGAATTTGTCATATAGGTTTCCGAACTTAGTTGCTTGGTTTTTGTTGTAGGTTTCCCATTGGTGGCATCTTTCTTTGGTTAAGTACTCTTTGGCTAGATGAGAGGTTGCGTCGCATATTGCACAGAGCTTTGTTGAGATTGGAGCAAAAAAGAGAGTTGTTTCTCCTAGAGTGTATTGTGTTTGGACTGCTGTTAGTAAGTCTTCTTGTGTTTTGAAACTTATGACTGCAAATCTCTTGGATTTGTATCCCCTGTTTGCAGATCTGGAAATGTAGCATATGCGACCTTTGCATTGTGTGAGAATATTTTTAATTTCCCATGCAGTTGTATTGGGAGTAGATTTGTCAATTTCACTGCGATTTCATGTCTTTGTTTAATTTGTTCAAGTATTCATGCTGCATCGTTGATTCTTACAAAATCTCCTTTAATAAGTATGCTTCTGGTTTTGACCAGCTTTTCCTTGTATTCTGGGTCTTCAAAAGTGATTGTGGCACATTGCCATAGGTTTTGTATTTTCATAGTGATTCCTTGAATTTGGCCATATTTGGAAAAGACCTATTTTACCTCAATAAGTTTTGTGTTCAGGGGAATGTCCCATACTACAATAGAATTTTCCTTATTGATGTCTTGGTGACCGGTTTCTATGTGTGAAAGTTTGTTGTTACCCATATTGGGAAGTTCTATAGTTGTGGCACAATCTGTTGCATGTTTTTCTGCAAAAATGACAATGATATTCGTGTTCTCTTTTTTTCCCTCGCTGCACACAGTCAGGCGAGTTGAGGGCAAGAATAACGTGTTCTAATTTCTGGTGTATGGTTTTCCCTTTGACTAAGTGTGCTGGGATGCCAACCTTGTAACGTTCCCGGCCATATCTAATTGTTCTGTTGAATGGAGATCTTGGTCTTGGTCTGCCTTGAGAGTTGCTGGCTTCTCTACCTTTACCTTTTAGAGTTGTGAACCAGTTGAGTTCGGTGGTTTCTCTTTCTTCGGTGTCCATGTCCTCATCAGTATCATTGATTCTGGCTATTGTGAGATTATTGTTGTTTGTGTTAGTCTCTTGGTTCTCACGTTGTTTATCCGTTTCATTGAATGTTGCGAGATGTGTTTCCACAAGGTCACTCCATGAAGAAGATCGTGTTGAGGAGTCTTGACTCTGTTGTTGTTGGTTGTCTTGTGCTGGTTCTGGTTGTATACTGGCGGTGAAGATTTCATTTGTGATTTGTTGGTTGCTTTTGGTAGTTGTGTTTGTCAGTTGTGGTGTGGGTTTCTTTGTTGCTACAGTTATGGGCTTCTTTGCATATGGTTGTGTTCTAGGAGTGCCTAGGTCTTTGCCTGCTCTCCTTTCGTATCTTAGGATACGTTCAAATATGGCGGAAGCGATGCTGGGAGCTTTAGAGCTTCTGTTGTAGCTTGACATCTTTCCTTGACTTTCGTTCTATAAATTTCCAAAAAAGGAAATTTTTAAGAAATCTGTTGTGTACGGGAAAGAGTTTCTTTCATGATTAACAAGTAATATATATTAAATAAATATTTTAAACTAGTAATAGTATATACTGTGTTTTTTATAATTGATAAAAAATTATTATTTTTTTTTTTTGTTAAGCGAGGCATTTCTCATGATCTTTATTAATAGAGTAATTGTGATGTTACATAATTAATATTAAGATATTAAGATACATCATTATGTATATCAGCCTATCACTATTCTAAGTATATTTCTAATAAAAAACCTTGAGGCAAGGAAAAGAGAAAGTACTACTTAGTTTTGGAGGGCTAATGCCTCCCTAATAATTTATTTTATCCTATATAGGCATAGATAAGTTTTGTGAAAGTAATTGGAGAATGATGTTAGTTAGTTTGTCATTTTGATTCGTGTTATTGGAGATTGTGTTGTTTGAAGTTGTTTGTTGTTGTTGTTGGAGTTGATGTTTTTTGTTTTTTTGTGTGTTGTGAGGTCTGTTGTTGGTGTTGGTGTTGTTATTGTTATTATTATTGTTTTTTTTGTATTTAATGTTTTGTGATATGTCAAGAAATTTTTCTTCTGCAATCATTTCTTGATTTCTGGGTATTCATATTTGCATGTATAGTAGTTCAAGTGTTTTGTTTTAAATTTTGTTAATATTTTTGAGATCAGTTTGTGTTGGTTTGAGATTTTTGAAGATTGTATTTGGTTGGAGGATACCTGTTGCAAAATTAATGGTGTCGATATTGGTGTTTAGTAGTTTTTTAATTTGTTTTCCGTCAAAATTTTTGTTTTTGAAATTTTTTTCCAATAATATTTGTGTATCATTGGTTATTTTTTTGAATGTTGTTAGACTTTCTTTGCAAGTCCAGAGATGGTGAGTAATTTCTGGGTTTGTGCTGCATCGTGGACATAGATCATTGGTATATATGTTTGGAGATGTTGTGTGAAGATATGCTTTTGTAGAAAGAGTGTTGGAGAGGATTTTGAGACGGAAGTTGTATAGTTTGGATTGATATTGTGTGATTGGGATCAGTGTGTTTT
>CAJVPV010000675.1:0-19774 GCA_910591835.1 Acaulospora morrowiae | reverse complement strand
TTATTAAATAATTATTTATTTTAAAATAATTATTATTACTTCGAAGAAATTTAAATTTTTTTGAAATAAAAATTTCCGGAGTTTTTTTATTTTAAAATATTCTATATTAAAAATTCTTAAAAACCTTTGAAGATTTTCAAAAATTTCTCTGAAAATTTTCCTGATGTTATATAAGTAATTAATAAGACTATTCTATAGCAATAAAAGCTAAAATATAGATTTATCTCTGTGATGTAAGTTAATATTCTAATAAATAGGGCAGGTAATAAAACCTTCCTAGCAGTCTTCTTTTTGGCTTGTAACCTGACTCTTCCCAAATATTGGGTTATCAATTTGGATTGTGCCAATATCAAATAGAAAGATGAAGGTCCAATCGAATTTTAAAGTCTGCTGATCCAATTTTGAGGTACTAGCTAATTGAGTATGACCTATATCAAGAAGCTAGCCAACCTGAATAGGAAGGATAGTGATACGGAGTCTGCCATTCTAGTTAAGATTGTGGGCTTTTTATACTGGAGTTAGATCAGAGGCCTTGCCTTGTGCAACCTTTCCTGCTTCAACCTGTTTTCAACCTGCGATCGTCAAAAAGACCAGAGATCCTATCTTTATGCAGTCTAGCTTGATTTGATAAATGATTTTTAGTTAATTGGATATAACATGTATTGGAAGCTGGTTAACCAATCATAAAGGTGATAAATTTTTTGTAACCAGGTGGGTTTGAACCCTAGACTTTCTTTTTGTGACCTATGAAGTATTACTACTATGCTATAGACCCATATGTCTTTATAATTATATTATTATTTATTTATTTATTAATAATTATATATATGAATTAAATATAAATAATAATAAATTAATAAATAAATTAATTAATTAATAAAAGAATATATAAAAATAAATATAAACAAATTTTTTATTAATTTTTTTGTCAATTAAAAAACAAATGTTTAAAAAATTATATACAGTATATAATATGATGCAAAAAAAATAATAATTTTTTTATAATTATATTTTAATTAATAATTCAAAAATTGGTTTTTTTTTATAACTTAATATTTTATTAATTTATTTTTGAAGATATAATAAAAAAAACCAATTAAATAATTTTAAAATGATAATAATAATTTTTTTAATATATTTTGTTTTAAAGTTAAAGATATTATTAAAAATTTTGATTCAAAAATAAGATTATAAAAAAATTTTTTTAAAAAAATTATATATAAAAATGTTAACAATGTTTAGAAATATTTGTATAATATTTTTATATTTATAAATTTTTTTATCTATTTTCTAATTACTTTATATATATATATTAAAAAATATTAATATATTGATTAAAATAATATTAAATAAAGTTATTTATAAGATATTTAACTATATATTTATAAATATTTATTAAGTTATAAATACAAAAAAAATATAATTATCAATTTTTTTGCATTCTACTGTATATATACAGTATATTATAATATTACTATTTAAATACTTTACTTTTTTTTTTACTTAATTTTTTTTTTTTTAAAAAAAAATAGATTTCATATATTTCTGCAAATAAAATAAAACAAACTCTATTTATTAAATAAAATACTGTATGTAAATATTTATAAACAATTAACAGTTAATATGTATAATATAAAGATAAATAAAATTTTATATACTGTATAACAATTTTTATTTTAAAAAATTATAATTTTATTTGTTTTGTTTATATATAAAACATGATGACAAGAGAATTATATTATGTTAAAAAAATGTTAAATAACATTTATGATAATCCTTTTTTTTTAAATAAAATTATTTGACATTTCAAGATGACTTATAGCAAATTTTCTTTTTTAAAAAAACAACAACAAAGAAAATCGGATAAGAATTAGTTAAAATTTATTTATTCCGTTTATTTACTGGTTCTTTATAAACAAGAAAAGTCTATTGACATTTTGTTAACATCTTGCATATACTGTATACATGAATCTGTATCTCAAATATTACTTTAATAAAGTTAACAAGGCAAACGCACATCATCAAACAAATATTTTTCGTGATTACATACAGTAAATGATTACGCAACGCACATCACACATACTGTACATGATGCCATATGGAGAAACCGATAGAACTTTATTCCAGGTGGATTTTTTGATTGTTTGTATAATGCTTTGTTAAAGTTAATTAAATTCTTGGCGAAGAACCCCATAAAATGAGTTTTTTTTTGGGAAAAAGAAAATCAGTTGAATGGTAGTTACTGCATATCAGGTGTTTGTTATTTTTTCATTATAGCAATAATTCTTTGACAATTAAAAATTCTGGATTTATTGTACGTACTGTATATGGTATACACTAATAGTAAACATTATGTCATCATTATAATAGCTACACCGTATATGGTAAAACTTCAATGCACGCTCAGACATGATTTTCATATAGTTCCGACGGAGTACAGAATCCTATTCACGCAAATTTTCCGCGATCCACAAAAAGAATATTCACGTGACACTGAGGTCCTACATATCCTGTGTTCTAAGTGAAACAAAACTTTTCGATGTCATTTGTGTTCACCGTAGTTTACATTTTCTCTAAGCGCAGTATTATTAACAACAACTTAATAGAGGTTTAAATTAAGTAAATTTACTTTATATCTATAAACTTGAATACCTGATATTTATTCATCTATATTAAATGCATGAAAAGAACATATAATCGACTTTAAAATAAAGTCGTAATATATACAAACAAAGTCATTATAGACAAAAACAAACAAACAATGATTACATTAGATATTCAGCATTTTGACTTAAATCGATAGCATACTGTATATACAGATTACAAAAATGGATGCAGACTAAAGTAGAAACTAATTGAGAGTTAGAATTGAGAGAGATTATTCTTATTGTTATTTTGTAAGGTAGGCGTCAATAAATGTGTCAAGGATTTGGCTTCCGTTAAAATTATAATCACGGGTTTAGAATTATTGGAGACGCGTTATTATTCATTATTGAACAAGATTTGCCACCAACATTTTTGGACTTCTCGTCTTCGGGCCTCTTTTGTTAAACTTGTTGGAATAGGTACATTCAACACCACGCTTTTTACATCGGACGCATTTTCCCGGATATTTCGCGATATTTTCACGGATTTCATGGATTTCATTGTCGGAAATCAACGACGATATACTTAAATCTTTCTGATCAACAAAATCCTCGCATTTAAGTCCTCGATTAATTGTAGGCAGACTGAGTTTTTCGCTGTCTAAAGCTTGACAACATCTGGTTTTTGATTTTCTACAATTTATACATGCTTGTTTGGCATATTGATGACGAATTCTGCGGGGTGCCATATTTAAATGATGTGGAATATTACGAACGACAATAAACTTGAGGTTATCAATGTTTTTTCTTGGAGTTTTTATATCTACGCTTCAGGAGTCTAAAAGGCTCGAACGGTTAGTAACTTCTCCAGCCATTTTCCCTTCCGATAAATATCCCATAGGTGTTTTTTTTCACGTGTTAGAAGCTAAATACGATTACTTTTAAAGAAATAAACAAAAATGATCCAAGTTATACCTCGGATAATGATAGAAATGAATGATTCCTCTATTGACAAGTCATTTATTTGTTCATTTGTTCCGCAATTAATACATAACTTTAAACATGAAATTTCCGTCAAGACTTTCGTAAATGATCTACCGCATATCGGCGTAAGTCGGTGGTAATACAGGTATCTATATTGAGATGATAAGAAAACCATTGATCATTTCCCATTCGGTTTTTTAATACGTCAGAGCATGCGGAATATCTCTTTAAAATGGATTTTTAGAGAATGTCCAATAGCTATTATTTCGGAGAAAGGTTGCAAGAAAAAGAAAGAAAAGTTGATTTTGTGAATGAGAGCCCATCTATACAGTATATACTGTACATTCTGTATATACTGTATACCAAAAGAAGATTTATAGGCATACTCTACGTGTGAATGTGTAAATGAAGGTTGCTACCCTTATAAATAAAACTCTGTAGTGAATCTCGATACATTCTTTTGAGCTTTACGTGCAAAAAATATGTTAAACGAATCAGTTATTCGACTTCTGCTTCTGTGAAATTTAAAGACTTATTGCACATCTTCAGCAGAAATTCCTTTAAGTTTCTCAACATTTCGGATTATTAAGTGAAATTTATGTCATATAATTCTAAATCTTTTAAACCTAACCTATATCCCCGTTTACTTGTCAACACCATATTTATCTGGTATGACGTGATTATTCAAAATCCAAATTTATTTCTATTGTCCCTATTGTTGATTGGTAATAGAAAATGATTTTAACGGCGATATCGTCAAAGATAATGTTAATAAAGTGCGCATTTACGCTGAATCTCATCGCCAAAACGAGATATGGTACAAGTACGGTGTTTACGTAAAATAGACATTCGAATTTTCATTCGTCAAATCATGAATGTAATATGATTTGAAATGGTCAATGATTTAAATTTTTCTTGACAGATTGGTATCAAAAGCATCTCCCTCTCTTCGTTCGCGCGTTTGTATGTACTGTTGCCAATCGTCATCGCTAACGTGTCTGAGTAAAATACAGCAATACTTCATATTGTATATTTTATCGGGATTATTATCATACGTATACTATATGTACAAACATTAAGGAACCCATTGTCAAAAGAAATTTAAAATAATTGTCCGGAGCTATGCGAAGGACATAATGTTTAGGAGATAAGGGTATCAACTTAATATATCTGTTATATCTGTCTCAAGGGAAACTGCTAGAAATACAGTATATTTCACAAGAGAGTTTTCAATCGCAGATAAATTCAACATGCTTACCTAAGAGTTGGAAAAATGATTAAATCAAGTAAAACCTGGAGAGGACAAAATATCGAAAAAATGCATTAAAAGAGACACCTATCATTTCTCTAACATAATATTAATCAGATAAATGATTTAATACTAATTAGTTAATATCAAATTATTAAGTAAAAATAAAGCAATGTTAAAGAATTGAAAATTATATTTAAAAAAAATATTTTTTAAATAGTTCTTTAAAATACATATCAATATGCTTCGGACGCACAACGGTTTCCGTTTCCTAGTAATAGTAACAATTCCTTTTTATCTAGGTGATAATTAAAAAATGTTGCACTGATCGTTTGGCCTTGATAGAAAAACGGTAATGCAACACAGCAACTAATGTAACAAACAAAAACATTGAAATGACTCCCTAAAGTCAATGAGCTGGCGGGTTTTTGTCGGTTAGAGTATTTAAATAAGAATTACAAAGGCTCTAAAAAAAAAAAAACGATTACACACATATACTCTATATACTGTATGCTATTAAATATTTGACTTGGTTTGAAAGGTTTATGTTACGGCATTTCGTATTTAAACGACAGAATATTCCTTTGCTCGCTAGAAAAAAAAAAGAAAAAAAAACCATTTTTTTTTTTTTTTTTGATAATCTGTCCTGGTTCTCTCTTCACTCTAAAATTATATTTTTTATATTTATGATAAATGTGAAGTGTCATAATACAAACGAACTGTAGGTTAAAGCACACATCATCTGCAAAAAAACTTACATACTGTATCTGGGAATGAATAAAATTCACCATTCTCATATTCATAGATTGCGTACTCGTACCCATGTGACTGTTGCATGTACAAACTGTAGACGACTAAAGAGGAGGTGTAGTGGAGAGCCCGTATGCACAAATTGTGCCAATCGAAGTTTTGAATGCATATTTGTTAGATCCGGAAAGAAACGTGGAAGAAAATCGCAAAAACCACCTTACACTAATGGATCTGATGTATCTGCGCATGAACATCCATCAGCTCCGAACATGAATAATGATAATAATGGAACATTCTTTCCAGTGTCACAAAATGTTCAAGGTCATTTAACCATAGATCCCTTTCAATTTATCCGTAACAACGACCGACAAACTCCGAATGAGAATTTAACCTATGGAATCGACGGAATTAATGTTGCTGATGGTCACCCGACACAATACGGTTTTTGTACTGATTACATTATGATGAACATCAATGAACATCGAGATTTATGATTTACGTTTTAAGTTTTATTTATTTTTAGTAAACATCCAACCTTATATATTGTGTTGCTAAACAGACGTCACGTGCGAAGACATATATTGTATACTAAAGACAAGAACTAAAGGTTATTAGAGCACACACATAAAAAAAAACGAAATAAGGAGTTATAGTGTGCTCGAAAGGATAGAATCCGTAACCCACACATGTCATCATTATTTACTCAATTCTAGAAATGGTTTTTTGCGTGGAAAAGAATATATATGTGCATTTGCTTAAAAGAGAAATTTCAATAAAAAGAATAAATACATTTTTTAATGGAAAAATAAGAACAAAGAGTGTTTTATTTATAAAAGAATTCACAAAAGGTATAATTCTTCCCACAGATGAAGATTGCTCTTCTTGGCGCTGCCACGCAATTCTTGTAATCTCATCCTTGCATATACTCCATATTTGCTTTCTATTGCACAACAATCCATTCTATCACAATTATATCACGATGAATCCATACCCTTCCATCGCCAAGATTTACTATATCGTCGGATTTCTTTTCCTCTTTCGGTAACGATATTATTACAATGAATTTACAAATAAGTATTCAAGTGAAACATGTAAACCAAAAAAAGACACAATGAAAGATTTCTCAGGTCAATTGAAAGAATACATTGTAAATGATAAGCTTCCTGTGCACACTTTTTGGCAACCAAATCCTATGTCACAAGAATCGATAATAATTTGAGATTAGTGCAAAACCCACGAATGTGATTAGTTAATTATCACGTACACAAAGGATTTTTGGTCTCACCGACTAATCTGATTATGTCAAATGATTCATATTGACAACACCGCAGACGTAAAAATCAATGTTATCACATCGTTAGCCATTTACAGTAAATGCGTACAGTATTTCCACTAAGGTTGGAACGCGTGCACAATGATGTCTTACCATAAGAAATAAAATAATATGGTAATGTATTGATCAACAAAGTTCCTTTGCGACCATTTTGTTTATGATTCTTTGTAAGACAACCACGAATAACGATTCATTTTATTCGCCAATAATTATCATTTTATGAATAGATCAATCCAGAGATCCCTTCTATGCATTATATTTTTTCTTGACCGGACTCTGGTATAATGGTTAACTATAGGCAAATAGGATTGGAATTCGATGTACTGTTTAATGCGATTGTTAACACTTATCATATACTGTATGTGAATGGTTATAAGATCCTAATGTACTGTGCGTTCCACAATTCCGTGTAATAACTCACGCGTTCACGAAAACTATTTTCGAAACCTTTAACTTCTACATTTATCCTGAGGTGGCTCAATGTTTCTGTATCGGGTAGAGTGAAGACCCTACGAATACCGAAACCATTCACATACAGTACAATAGCGTCGCCACTTTTACTTTTGAATTGTATTTTCCCACCCCTATGAGCATTTACCAAATTAGTTTGATGTTCTCGCCCTAAAATGACGCCTTACAATCCGGTCATTACCAGGTTTTTCATGCACCATTGTTTGGTCAACGACCGTTGTGGAAGCATATCCATAAAATCATTTTTTTTTTTCGTTCTTTGTTGTGTATTGATCATCACTGCCAAATATGATAAAAATTTCCTATTTGTTCTAAGGTTACCATAAAAAATATGATTGGGGGGGATTCATTTATAAGCTAACTACAGTATTATGTCAAATAGCAATTTCCTTCTCCCTAGAAAGACAAGTGAGGATGATGATTCGCACGGTCACGACTATCCGCGCGCTATCTTCAAACAATTACAAATCGCTCGAGGATATATCGGTAAAAATCAAAATATTCATACTCGAACTCTAATGATTAAAGGGGATATAATTTTAATATGCATTTTAATAAAAGCAAGTAAACCTCTACGATGTTATTCAAATCTTAAAGTTAATCTTTATTTGTTTAATCGTAAAAATCTTAAAAAAATTTTTTTTTCTACATCGAGGAAATTATTGTGCATATAGATTATACAGGTGATAGAAATTATTTTGCTGTTAACTCCATTCCAAAATTCTCAAAAATAATTGCGTCATTACTCAATTATTTATGTTTTATATATTCAAAGAAAACCTTAAATTAATGATAATGGAATGAACGATGGGCTCCTTTCCATCGAGATCTTGATGAAAAGAAAGTGAGAATGTAATCTAAAAAAGGTTGCATATGGTGCGGGAAAATATTGATGTGGAAGTTCTTAAACGAGAAAAAAAAATAAAAAGAATGTTGGGTAAATTTAAAGGGGTTTTCAGAAAATCAAAGGGGACATATTGATGTGGAAGTTCTTAATTGAAGTCTTATTTCATTCCAAACGAAAAAAAAAAGAATGCTGTATATAGTGAGCGTAAATTTAAAGGGATTTTCTGAAAATCAAAGGGGAGATACTGTATTTATGTGGAAGTTCTTAATTAAATCTTAGATTTATTCCAAACGAAAAAAGAAAAGAATGTATTTCATTCAATAAAAAAATCATCATTGATTACTAAGATATTGTATTGACCATCATATTGATAGAGTTGGTAGTTGTGAGAAGCTTGTGGACTCTCGGCGACATCTGCATCGAAGACAGGTTGCTGAATGAAAGCATGATCAACATAATATTGATCATTGTTATTGATCGGTGTTTGTTGATTATGATCAGACGATGTGATAGGAGGCGGGGTTGCTTGAATATCTGAAGCAACAGGGTCCATTTCAAGCAACGTATCGTAATGTTGTTGATCCGACTTATTGTTAGGCCTTCGACCCCGGGGTACAAAGGTACGGTCGAGTGTGCACTCAACATTATCATTCATACATTTGATACAAGGAAATTGGTCAGAACATTTCCTTTTTTTTTTATTGCACCTATCACAAGCTCGTCGTACATAGCGATTACGCATGTTAGGCATTGCGGGATGCGAAAAGAAATACGCTTTATTTACAGTATATAATGCGAAGACTTCAAACGATGTGAAAAGAAACACGCTTTATATATATAAAAGCGAAAACTTCAAGCGATGCGAAAACTTCAAGCGGTGCGAAAACGAACACGCTTTATTTATAAAAATAACGATATGTTATTCACGTGCGAACACTTATGAAAGAAAAGACGATTTTTATAATGCTATTTTGTTTTGTTATTTGCGGGGAATGCGAGATCGGATTACGTACATTACGTACGGATTACGTACGAGCATCTTTTAATTTTAAGGTGTAGCATTCCGATATAATACAATGACATTAGGAAATTTGTAAATTAAACGTTGCAAACTCCAAACGGCTAAATATTCGGTAATCACGTCAATTCCAACATAGAACGTTTCTATCTATACCTCTTGTTTGATGTAACGCACACACGTCTAAATGTCATACTATCAAACAGTATTACATTTATGAAAATACTGTACTTTTTAAGGAAAAACGTTGATCAAATGATCTTGGTGAAACAGATGTCGTTTATTTACAGTAAATTAATTATTTGCCATGAGTTTTAATCAATAAACTTGGATCCGTAAATGCTGTGCATACGCATATACTATGTTTACTGTCAAAACAAAGCATTTTATCATTTCTCTTGCCAACAAAGATAGTTCGAATAAATGAACAATTATTGTTTTTTAATTTTAATAAACGCATGTGCACAATCAATCAAACAGCGATAGACAGAACATATGTTTTTTTAAATAGATTTAATAGGATTAAACCAAACGATAATGGAACGCAGTATTTTAATAAACAATTTAATGATCATTTAATTGAATATGCTATAATATTAGATTCCAATAGTCAATATTCTATAATAAACGAAAAAAAATTTTATTGTATTAATTTATGCTTGAATCTTGCATACATATAACAATAATAAATTTTTATGTGTAATATTAATTCAAACCTTTTATTTTATATTGTTAATGTAATGGCGTAAGCGACTTTGTTTGATAAGGCCTCGCGTTTAATAAAATCAAATGAGGCGAGCATATTATCTTTACTATTTTAACCGAAAATATTTTTATAAAGACTCCGTCTTTTATTTTTATTTTCATTTTCGGAATCCGATAATGCCGAGCCTTCTGACGTTTAAGAATTTCGATTGATCTCCATTGTCTCCGAACCAAAATTGGATTTCAAATCAATCAAATCAATTGACGGGTCATCATTCAAATTCGAAAAATTCCAGTCTCGGATTTGAAATTCCCTCATCAACCCTTTTTCACTCTAAATATTTTAAGCCATTAATGGCATAAATTATGGAGTTTACTTACATCAAAATTGGGGTACGCTTAATCATGTCAGCGTGACTCTCCCTTTTATTAAAAGAACATACGCTATTATAATATTGCCATAAGCAAAGGTCGATTCCCTGAAGATCGACAAACGCCTTCTATACTTGCGGGCATCCTATTAGATAATAATAGTAGCAATTAGGATACTTTACACCTGTACTATCTCGAAAAGGTTCTTCAAAATATTTACCAAAATACTCGTCCACGATCTATGCTTTTAACTATTGAATGTAATAAACGTCATATTCATATTCATAATAGTATATTTTTTCGACAATTACATATATCTTTTCTAATTGTTCGACGTCCCTCTTATAAACAGGGTAAGGCCCTTAAATTGAACTTGATTAGCATAATTATGCTCTTTGGATATTCGCCACCAAACCAAACCTACTTGCAAGAGCCAAGGTTATCAACAACATAACAAAAAATGATGTCGCTGTAAATTTCATTATTTTATATCTGAATGTTTTTAATATCAATAAACTTTTCGGGGAGAGTAGAAGTTTTTGAAGTTACAAATATGTGTGACGCATTTATAAGTGCTTGCGCACATTAAAGATAAGATACACCAAGTCATGGCACAGTGTGGCTTTTAACGAAAGTAAGTATGCAGAAAGACAAAACACAGGGGGAAATGGCTTACAAATAAGCAAATGAGTGATGATGCGCAGTTAGGCTTTCTATCGTTAGTGGCTTTGTGTGAATGCTGGACAATTTTCTCATTTGATGTCATCTCAGTCATCTAATAACTCAAAAAATAATATACGGTATATAATATTTTCTTTCTTTCTTTCTTTTTTTTTTTTTTGTTCAGAAAATTACGAATTTTATTAGATATCTTTGAATGAACATTCGCTTCAACATCTCAAAAAGGGATCGCCGATGTTTGCAGAAGCACCACATACAGCTCACCCTCGATATATCGAACGCATTTTAATATAGTATAACGAAAGTTTTGGTAATTTTTATATAACGAATTTCTGAATGTATATCTAAAAAATATTATTGTTGAGTTTGTTACTACCTCGCGTTAGCATTCGTGTAACTCTAGGCTCAATTTCATTTGTAATCATTGAGGCGTATTATTTGTCCAGGCAAACACCACAATCTTTTTTTCTTTTTTATTACTTCCAACGCAATGGCATCTTCTATATCCCAGAATCTAAGAATCCAAAAAATATGTATGCAGTATATGCTAGTCTAATTACAGCTCGGTTTAGATTTCGAAACATCCGAAAAAAAGAACAAAGAAAATTTCCTTTTTAAAAATAATTCCAAAGTTAAAAAGGACAATGAACTTGATGACGTTACATCAATAGCTACATTGAAATTTAAAATTTATATTAATTGATGTTAGACAATAAAAAGTTTATGGTGAGTGCGTTTAAAGTATTTGTTTATAAAGCTTTTTAAAATGGCTGTTATGAACCAAGTGAAATTGTTTGAGAAACTTTTAAAAATGGACGATATTTGTTTTGTCCTATTGTTGTATACGTCGTGATATTCGAAAAATAACATTTACAGTATTTACAGTATATGCAATACAGCTTAACTTTATCAATGTTTGCATGGACTTTAAAAAAAGTTTAAATAACAGTCACTTTAACAATTGGATTGAAGGTTGGTGAAACCAAATTTAGAAGCATCGAGTCATTGGAATCTTCAATCTTAAAATAGAAAAACTTTAATATACAGTTATACAGTTAACCAAAGTTTAATTTTTTAAATTTTATTATAAAAGTAGTTTGGATATTCGAATTTTTCAAAAATGAGCGTGAAACTTCAATGAATAGTTTTATTGTAAATTAACTTTTTTTTTGTTTTTTTTAATCATAATAATATAAGATAAAATATAAATGTCGTATAATCGATTTATAATATAGTAATATATCTGTTATTGTAACTGTTTGTTACAATGCTAGTTTTCAAGTTCGACATGATAAATATGCATTAAATATTGTAAGTAAGAAGGAACTAAACTACAGATTAGTCAACTATACAATCGAACTAATAAAAATTGCACCAATTAAACTTCAAGATTTTTTTCAAATTCAAGACGTCGTCTTTTCAGATTTTTTTCCAAATCCAAAAGATATATTTTTTTCTTACCCTCTGCATACTTAAGGGCTTCATTCACCACTCTGGAATCATAACAATCCCAGAAATATTCAAACATCTTTTCAACTTGTTCCAATAACCCGTACTTAATAATATACACATGCAGAGACATTTGTTCTTTTTTGATGTTGGTAATCTTGATTTTGTGTTTATAAAATACAGCAGCAACACTTTTCAGGTCATCTTTTCCCCACGTGGTAAACATGGTTGCCGTTAGATGGTTGCAAAAAACTTGTTCGGATACAGGTTTCCCTCCTTTTTCTCCAAGCCATCTGAGAAGAGATTTTTTAAGTGGTCTTTTATAAAGCACCCATAGAAAGGGAGATAATCCCCTTTCATCGAGGACATTGACATCAATACCGGCTGAAATGAGAACGTCAAATCTTTCATAGATTGGAACAGAGAAATCACAGAGGTGATGGAGGGGGCTATATTCTTGGCCATCAAAGAACTTGAAATCTAGTAATTCGACGATTTTTCGAGTTTACATGTAATCTAGTTTGATAACTTGAAAATGCTCTCTGTGTCTTACCTTTCATAACCCAAGCGACTACTTCTCTGAATATTTCTATTTCCTTTTCCCGATTCTTACCCATGAACCCAATGTTCCTACAAATAAAACTAAGTAACCGTTTCTTAGACATCGGGGGATCCTCGGTCAATGTTTTCGACAAATGATTCAACATGTTAATGAGTGATTTGGGGGGACACGCAAGGACGACACCTTCAAGCATGTTCCTAAGATTTTACCATTTTTCAATTAACAAGACATACAGTATTATTATACAGGATATATTATTATATATGACATAACGATAAGAGTATGCACCATACGTACCCCTCATTGTCAATTTGTTTGTCTAGCTTCTTCAAATCGATTCGAATATTCCGACCTCTGGGAAAAGTGATCATCGAATCCTCCAGTTTCGCAAGATCTCCATTTTTTATATGTTTAACTATCCCTTCCATATCCAAGGTGTACTCTTGATGCCAACTATTTTGTGTTAACGAATCACACGATTGCAAGATACTAGAATCGCTTTGAGTATCCACGACGGGAACACATGGTGTTAAGGCTTCGGGTTGAGCAGGCACATCTTCCTCGATCCATCCTATTTCCTCAAGCTCTGCTAATTTTGCCATCACTCTATTGACCGATGGGCGCTTTTCCGGATTGCCATTCCAGCAGTTAACGTAAAGTTCCACGTAACTTGACGGGGTCCCAGGGGTGGGAGTTTCACGCCCGCCTTTGGCAATGCAGGCTAAAATGATGACACGTAGCGATTAAATAAATTTTTATTTATAATGCTGAAATTCGACACTTACAAAGAATTTCCTGACGAGATTTCCCAAAGAATGGCGTTCGACCACTAGATAATTCCCAGAGTAGAACACCAAGACTAAACACATCAGATTTCTCGTTACGGGGAATTTTGGGATCATGACAATGTGGATCGAAATATGCTGGATGCGCATTCGTGTTGTAGCTATTTTTAATTTCGTCTAATCTCTTGGATAGTCCAAGATCCGCAAGTTTGATGGTATTTTGATGGACCAATATATTGGTAGAACTCTATTGAAACATACATTATAGCCGATAGATAAATCACGCATTTAAACTTTACGGTCCTTCTGCTTACCAAATCCCTATGAATGATGCCTTCTTCATGAAGGCACATGAGACCACTTGTCATTTCTCTGGCAAGGCGCAACTTAACACTGCCATTAATTCTTTCGAAATTTTTCTTCAAGTAGTCTCGAAGAGAGCCTCCATCCGCGTATTCTAGAACAAGAGCATAGTTGTCTACCCCTAAAGATAAATTTCAAGTTAATATTCTGATTGGGCACACAAAAGTCTAATGATGAAATCCATAGTAACCTTTACGCGAAACGCAAAAGAATTTTAATATATATGGATGAAAATTAATTTGGTTTGACAGCTATAAAAATCAAATCCAGAATATACACCGTGAAACGCAAACTCTGGGTCAACGTTGCTTCATGATGTCATTATAAAAATCGACATACTTCTTTGATAAATTCTTTGTAAATTTCATCGTTATCTTGAGAATAATCAAAAGCATTTATACTTTTCAGGGCAACGGTTAATTTTACACCGCCTGTTACCCATTCGGCACGACTGACTTTACCGAATGCGCCTGTGCCAATTTCTTGTATATTTTTAAACCGCGAAAATTCAATACATTTAACGTATCTTTCTTCAATCGCCTTTTCTAACCATTGCTTTCCCGAAGAAAGCGGTTTTCTTTGGTTCCGTACAGACACGCTCGACATCTACGCATTAGTAAATGTCAAGAACGCTGACTATTTATTTGTCTAATGTTTCACAGAGATTCTGTTTCTTCTTCTACATACAATTGATAAGGTGTCGTAGCTTGCTTCCATCTTAATCATTTGACCCATTGTTTATCAACGATGTACAATCATTTGATCCATTGTTTATCGATGATTGACCAAATTAGTATCGAGAAGCTTTCTTGGCAAACGTTCCATGACACGTAACACAGAAAGTACCATTCATTATACATTTATACAACCGCTTTGATACGAATATCACTTTATTCAACGATGTCTAATTCTCACCAGGAGAGCGCTTCGTTTGACCTTCCTCCCCCTCAGGCTCCCGAAGTTATTAATAGACCTCTGCCTAATCTCCCCTCTATACAGGCACCATTATATTCAACCATATCTGATTCTTACGAAGAAAAAAACATCTCAATTGAGATCCTCCCTTCCCAGCAGTCTCTTGGAGAAGTACAGAATATTCATCCTCTTCCTCCTGCACAGAACGATCGTCCTCTTCCTCCTCTTCCTGATAATCCCCCGCTGGTCAATGTAGTCCAAGACATAAATCGTAAGTATTCAGTAATTCATAGGCACAATTAACCGAACCAATTAGAATTTAAATAATTTAACTATGATTTTTTATAACAGGCAAAATGTTCCCATTTGAAACAGAGTTTACTCATGGTGATAAAAAATCGTACCTTATTTTCCGCATTTGTTTTTGCTGGTGCACTTTTGTAGGTATTTTATTAAATGTTATGCTTAACGCTTGTTGAGCCAATTCACATCTTGCATCTACGGCATATCTCAGGTGTCTCTCTCACTGATTATTTTTTTGGCGGCTGAAGCGATAGTTTTTTCTAAAAGTCTTGATTACGCTAATGATCAGCTTGGTCCTTTCAAAGCAAAAATGAACAATCCACTGATTCCTTGGTCTATCGTCGCCGTTGTCGCTGCTATAGGTGTTGCATTTGGAGCCTGGTGAGTAGATTTAGATCGCTTTGTATTTAGACATTATCATTTCCAAAATAATTGATAGTCGTGCCATCATCCCAGTCTTTGCGTTTAACTTCTCTATCATGAAGAAATCGATTGTCTATTTTGGGATGACATTCCCGGTTTTGATACATATACTGTAAGATTATCTAAATTAATTTCAATAAAATATAAATGTCATTTATTTTTTGATACCGGAGGAATAAATTTGACCCGAAACCGATTTTTGGTTTCATCTTTTGCAATTTTAGAAAGTAATTGTGTTTCCATTTAAGTATAATAATCACATGAACATGCATTTGCTCCCGATTATATTTTTGATGAAAAAGTAATACCATTATTAGCATTATTAACGCATTGGTATAAAACCAAAGATCAATAAAGCGATGGTTCTCAATATTATTTTGCTAGTGCGTATTAAAAAAGAAAACGTCAGTACCATGATAAACTTTATTGAAATGAACTACAGTACTTCAATGAATTACGAAAATCATTTTTTACATAAACAAGGTTTATCGTAAAATAGTAATAATACTCTGTGTGTCATAAAATTACATTAGAATATATTCAAAGTGTAAAAAATTTTTCTATCGAATTAAAAAACAGTAAATCAAATTAAGGTTATACTGTATATCAAATACAAAAAAAAACAGTTTTTTTAAAAGGTAAAATTACTGATAAGCGCTGTACAGCAAAAGTCAAATTTATAAATAAATATTTACTGTTTCACAATTAAGGAAATAACATATATAGTATATCAAGAGCCGATTATACTATACAAGTACGTGTTAATTGTGTTAGTTGATAAATGTATTTATTAATTATTGCATACCAAATCACTGCGGATTATTAATAATAAGTGGAAATGGACGCATTAACATCAATGAAAATATAGAATACAAGAAGAAAATTTTATCCTAACGTCATACTGTATATACTGCATGTTTTTAATATTTCTCTGTTCTCACCTTCTTACTAATTAACTAGCGAATCTCATCATTGACCCGATCCTTCAAAACTCACAATTCTTCAGTAATGCAAATAAATTCCTTATTGATAGTGTAACAGGGAGAAATGGGACGCGACATTAGTCACATGACCGATCGACGTGACAATGGTAAGTCGGCTGTGATAATTAGGTAATAAAGGAGATTGTGAAAAGAATTATGTAATTTAGCTTTAGCCATGTCGCTGTATCATTAATTATTATTACGTCTAAGCCGCCATAGCCAAATGTAAAGTATAAAAGAATGTAAAGTGTAAAGGGAGAGACACAATGAACAAGTGAGAAAATTAATAAAGACTCGGTCAAATACAAACACGCCTAAAATCACCCTTTCATTTATTTACCCAGTAACGGTTACGCGAATCTCTGCTAGAGTTAGCGACTGACTCGCCGTTACACCGTTACAATAGTATAGTCAACTCGACATATTGTTATATTTAATTCCGGATAGGCAATTCTTGCAATGCTGTAATCCTTGTTTTTTCATTTCTAATAAGTATTTACTGTATATGACCATTTAGTAGAATCCGAAGACAATTACACAAAAACTTGTCCGATTTGAGTAACTTGCCGCAGACCTCATCTAACTGGTGAAAAGTATCCAAATACATGACGATTGGGTTGTAGCATTATGGCCAAATGCTAAGTGTGCAGTGGGAAATATACGCACTTCTGCTTTATACTGTATATGAATATAACTTTGATTTTTTTAGATTTTGTCACGAGTTCTAGCTTGATTTTAAATATGCATACTTTCTTTAATAATTAATGATCATTGAGCCGTGATTCCTCCCCACGAAAAATTTGACAAGTTGCATGACATTATTTCTCCGAACCATCTTAACTAACACGGAAAAGACATAGATTGTGAAAATTTACGGAAGGTTTCCAGTTAAAACTTCTTCTGAATGTATTCATATAATTGAATACTTGATTGGATCGATTCTAGATAAACTGTTTCTTTATCCATCTATAAATTGTTTGGTAATTCATATTTATCATAAGAGTTTGGTATGCCAATATACAGTATCAGCAATAACACAAATGAACTAACAAAATGTAAAAAGTACACTTGTTATTTTTCCAATCTACTGTATATAACCATCATTTAATAATCCATTTAATTTACTTATGAAAATACTGTATATATGATTGCAAGTAACAGAATATTCTGATTGGCAAATCCGAAAATGCAGACAACTTCTTCCAGGATCTCCATAAATTCTTTGAGGATAATTTCATTCAAGGCAAATTGATTGAAGGCAATTCCAGAACTTGGTTCAAATATAAATGCTAGTAAAAGAATATTATTGGTGAACTCTCAAGCTCTATGGTAGGCCTCATATTTGTCATCTCTTCGGAAAATGACATAATTCTAACGAAATGGTGAAATAATTTATTTAAAGTCTTGCAGAAGTAGAAAAAAACTAATTACATATGGAAATATGTTTAATTTTTTATTCTTTTTTCCGAGAGCAATACAAACAATTTGTCAGGTCCTTATAATCTTTTGAAAACTGTTTGATCATATTACCTAAAATTGAAAGTTTGTTTGTCTATATTTTAACTTGAAATATTTTTTTTATCAAAGTTTTTAGTCTACCTTTTACTCTATTTACTTTTCAAAAGCCTTTTTAATTAAAATCTTCTTAATTAATTATTAATTATTTTATTTTTTCTTATATAATTTTTGACCAATCCATTTTGTAAAGATCTTTTTTGTACAATTCTTTAATGTTATCAAAGCTTATAGTTAATATCAATTATTATTTTATAGAATCTTTGATTCTCTTTTAACTTTTTTGGAGAAAAATTTTACTTTATTATTTAAAATATCTTTATAATCTATCTTATTTAGCTTATTTAAATTGTAATTACCTTTTTATATACTGTATAATATCTATATATCTTATTAATAATTATCAGCTTTATATTTTTTGAATTTTGAATTTTTATATGTTTAATATGAGAATTATACAGCTTTAAAAAACATTAATATATACAATACTGTACTATTATTTTAATTTGACTTTTTTGAAATGATACCAATAAAATAAAAACAATTATAATATTTTTGTTTGTAATATTAAAAATTGTTTGTTTGTTTTGATTAAAAAAAAATTCATATGCATTTAGCTTTTTTATTATTTATTTCTTGATATTTCATTTTTTATTTTCATTTTTTTTTCTTATAATTAAAATTATTTCTAAATATAATTTTGGAAATAAATAAAATTGCTTGTTTTAATATACTTGTTTTGAAGTATATTTTAAAGTTATTGTTTACAATTTATTACTATGATTTGTCTTATTAAAATATTAATTACATTTTATATTCCTAATTATTATTTTTTCTTTTTTAATTTTACTTTAAAAAACTTAAAAAGTTTTTTCATAAGTCTTTCTTTTTTTTGTTACTTAATAAATTGTTTTGATTGGATTTTTTTTATTAAAAATTGAAGATAATAATATATGTTTCTTAAGTTATTCTTTTTTTTTCTTATAATTTATTAATTTTTTTTCTTTTAAAAAATTCAAATAATTTTAATAATATATATAACTCTATCTCCTTTTCATTTTTTTTTATTAATCTATATTTTAAAAGTTATTGTATTTTTGAACTTTTTATATTTGAAATTTCATATATGTTATTTTAAAAGCTTATATTATATTTTAAATATCTTAATTAATAGTTTTTATACTTAGATATAAAAAACTTGACAATTTGAAAACTTGTTTCTTATTTCAAAATATTTTTTATAAGCCAATATATATTGATTGTTTTTTTAACAGATTTAATATTTTTCTTTTTTTATTATTTTAAAAATTAAATAATTCTTTTTTACTTTGATTTTTTAAAAATGGAATATTTAAAAATTTATATCTTTAAAAGTTTTTCTTATATAAGTATTCATTTTTTTTTTTTTTTTTTTGAAGGAGCAATTGGCTATCGCGCTATCGTTTATTATTATAATTTTAGACTTGCGGGTTACAAGATTT
>CAJVPV010000674.1:0-19776 GCA_910591835.1 Acaulospora morrowiae | reverse complement strand
AAATTATATTAGGCATAAAAAGTATAAAAATAAGATGACGATATAAAAATAGGGCAATCAAGAAGGATAGGCACTGCACACTAAAAAGACTATCTACCTTGAGAGTGTCACGAAACAAAAGAGTGATCACGCAGGAGGTTGGCAGTTACGACGCATAATCGACGGATCAACCTGTATCATTGTTAAACTTGAGCCAAATATACATGTCTCTTTTGAGGAGAAACCATTCTCCCACGTAGTATGGCGTAGACAGAACAGAAGCAACAGACTTGCCGTATTTCACCGTAACAATATAAAATGTCACAGAAATTACTATTATCACTAGCTACAAAGTGCTGCTACTATTTTTGCTATACAAATTGCTATTAAATTACTGTTATCAAATATAATATTTAATATTAAGGAATATTATAATATTAAAATTAATAAAGAATGTTTTATTAAATATAAAAAAATCAGACAACAATAAATTTTTCTTTATAAATCCTAATATTATAATGCTTTCTAATATTAAATATTATAAAAAGTTTATTTAATAAATAATAGAACATTGGATATAGTGAATATATATTAACATTCTAATATTAGTCATATAATAATTTTTCTATTATATCAATAAAAATCATAAAAAATATCTTAGTATTAAAATAATTTTTTGTAACATAATATAAAATAAAAATTTAAAATAAAAATATTAAATATAACAATGATTAATACTATAAATTTTTAAAATATTGAATTTAATATATAGTAATATGATTGTCCTGTCAACTAAAATTAAAATAAAATTTATTTTTATAATTTCTTATTTAAAAAATAATAATTTTAAATAAAATAAAGTTAGTTTGTTAATATATATTCATAATAGTATATTGATTTGCTATAATAATTCTTGTTAATTATATATAGTAAATACAATTTATTTCTTAGAATTAAATATTTTATATAAAAAAAATTAATATTAATTAAAACCATAACTCAAAATTAGAATCAATTTAATTATATTAAAAAATATTACGTGAAAGATTCTTTTAAAGTAATTTATAAAATTTACTTTAAAAACATTTACTTCTTTTTATCTATTGTTGATTGAAAGGATTCACAGGTTAGGCTACTTAGTGCGCCTAATTGGAAAAGCAGCAATAGTATAATAATAGTCACATGTAGTTATAGGAAAGCTTAGATAGTTTATTTTTATATTATGACTGTTTATTATTGTATATTTTGTAGTGTGAGATAGTTTCTTAGTGAGATAGATAAGAAAGTGGTAATATAAATAGAAGCAAATAATAAAATCGGTTAATTATCAAAGTGATGGCGCGATTGACGTCACCAAATAAAATTATTACGTAATCAACTTACTGTATCTTAAAAAGTATCGCCGTTTGTGATAGAATTGTTCTGGGAGTCGCTAGAAAGATTGTGACTCGAATTATCTGGGAGAACATTGCGAGATAAGGATGGGAACACTGTTAAGAAGGATAGACGTTTGACCAAATTAAACCCCACTCCCCTAAAAGTATCCACGCAACACTATATATGCAAATCCGATTAATGATATAAGTAATACAGCGCATTGATAAAAATAGCTTTAATGATACTAGCTGTATCAAATATTTAAAGATCAATAAGTTTTTGATTATATATTAATTTAGATTTTAAGAGCTTAAATAGCTTACTTGAAAATGAAGGTAAAGTAGATGGGAATAAATTAGAAGGAATGGGAATGAAGTACTTATTTAAATATTCAGATTCAAAGGTCACCCACAACTAGAATTACAGCTTCCCAGCTGAACTCTGGGGATTTATCGAAAGTATTGTTACAGAAACATTTGTTTGACACCTCTAGCCCTGCGTATATAATTTTGTTGACTGCAATAATTTATTCACATATCAACTGTTATAGGATATTTTTCATTATGCGGACCATTCAGACCTCTTACGTTGCAGTACACACCATCTTTAAAATATCAGAAGTATCTGGTGTCGTTTTTGAGATTATTAATGCTTTCTAATTTTTTACTAATAGGAAGTAGTTAAAATGGAGGAATTTCATTCGAATCCAATGCAGCAGCATGCTTTCACTCTCTACATGCACACTAACACAAGTCATATTGCAAGTTAAATTGCTTAGTCTAATATAAGCTTTAAGATTATCTTGATTTCTGCATGATCCTGAGTCCATTAAAACTTTATCTGCGTATGGATTGCAGGAACATGTTTTCGTGAGTCCATCTAAAATATTTATAGATAATTACGGCGCAGGTGTGTGATGCGATATCATGTAACGTCACCTGATGTAGTGAACGGTGGGAACTGTGGAAAAATTTAGAGGTAGGAGTTTCTAGAACAGATTAAAATGGTGGAGAATGTTAACATGTAAACAATAGGCGCATGTATAAATATATGCGCATTGAGGAGAGGGTGGGAAATATTTTTAGAATAAGGTTTAAAAGTTAACTCTTACCTTATTTTCTCATGTACCAGAAGTGCTTGTAACTTTCACTACGCGACTAAGAGAGAGAATCAAGATTTTTGCTAATGGAATTGGCATTCGAAAGGTTCTAGGTTGGTCGACAGAGATGCTAGATTCAAGACCGATCAAATCATAAGCGCGCCTAAGAATTTGAATATGTGAACACTGGATACACCTGACGTTTACATAGAGAAATATTATTGGTTGGCGACAGACTCTCTGGAGCCTACGACAGTGTCATTAGCTAAGTTATCTTTTATAAAGCATCAGAGCGAGGGATTCTTAACTCATCTTTTCTGTTCAAGTTTCCTACACATTCTATCTTAGTTATATTAATAAATAATGAATAGAAAATAAAATAAAGTAACAATTTCCCTAGTTTATATTTTATTTTTACAATTCTAAGTTTTGTATCAAGTATTATGCGGAAAGGAAGATTTTGAGTCATTAATTAATCATCTTTTGAATATGTCGGTTTATAAAATTTAACGAACAAGAGAACAGTTGCTAATTTATACATTAATTATAATTCCTATTATATGATTATACGAAAATTTACTGATTTTTGTTGTCTGTATTTTTTTAAAAAAATTCCAGACTAAAATTTTGTTTGAGGTTTTTGTGCCTTTTTTATGACGCAAGAAGGGCATTTTTTTAAAAATTTTTTTATAAAAATATTGATAAAAATTAACCATAAAGTATTTAATTTTTCATGTCAAATTGCAAAGTTGTAAACTATACTGTATATTGTGTATGTTCAGTATCAGTTGCGGGGCTTTAAAATCATAGTTACCTGATACGTTTTACTATTAACCTCATATGCATTTATTGTATACATTTATTATAAAGAAAAAATAATCAAACTTTTTTATGCTTGAATTCACATAATTTTTTTACATATCTTTTTAAAAGAAGAGAACATGACCAATAAAATTATAGAAACGTTTATCGAGATTAACAAATTTCCAAACAAATATTTGTAATTAAAACATAATGAAAATATGCTATATAATATAATACACAAATACCTTTTATAATTGGCTTAAATGAATGATAAAAAAATTTCATTTCTTTCATAGATACAGATCGTGTTAAAATGAAGATTTAACGTAGAAAAAAATAATAAAATGCATTGGTTATTAAAGTGACAACATAAAAGTGTAAAAAAAATTCTTTGATATAATAAATTAATAAACATATATATTAACAAAGATGAATATTAAAAAATATAATATTATACATGTATCAGCAAGCTCTTCCGAATGTATATAAACAAATACTGTATGCAGGGATTTTCCTATTAAGAACATTCTTTTGATACCAATTTTGTGATACAGTAATCAAAATTTGAGTTTTACTTTGTGTCATCAAAAGTCAGTTCAGCGAAGCTTCATCTATGAGATTACCAAATAAATCCATCGATTTTTGTTTGTACTGTATTAAATCCTTTTATAGTACTGTAATCGGCAGCTGTTATGCAAGTTGAAGCAGGCTAAACGGCGAGTCCTTCATTTACTCCGGCTATATTTTCGTGAGACCTACAAATAAAAATACTAATGGTCCATATAACTTTGATCGAACTCTTGTCCTCTGTAAGTTGATTTAAGATAAACACATACTTTATTAAAGAACCTTTGTACTGTATTTTTCTCGAATTAATTGTGCAATAATAAAAAAAAGGATAACTGTTCTAAAAATTTTATTTAATTCTTAATTCATTATTAAATCTTTTTTCACACAATGACTTGTTTTATCCTAATCTATCTACAATATCTGCAAATATTAGCTTCAAAAATTATATATACCAGTTGCGAACTTCTAGATTTATTTTCTATTATTCTGTTATGCTCTGGAATAGTTATCGATCACATGCGGAACTTGCAAAAAGAATAAAAATATAAATAATAAAACAAATTTAGTAATACTTAGAATAGCAATGAGATTACTGAAAATATTGCGCGATTTGCCTTTAAATCTACAATTATATATTTTTAAAAAATGTTTTTATTTATTTTAATTGAAATATCAAACCACAAGTTTTATAAAATTTTAAAATAAATATAATAAAACTTACGGGTTGATTTTTAATAATTTATGAAAACAAAAAAATACTATTTTAAAAAGAAAAAAAAAATTATGAATTTAAGTGTGCCATGCTAGTCTTTTTATTATTTGATTATTAAAAATGTGATGCACCATTGAGAAACAACAATTATTTGAACCGAAAATATTTTCTAAATTAAAAAATATATACTGTATATAATAGAAAACATATGATACATTATACAGTATAAGACGCATTTTCAATTAATTAATTAATATAAAAACAAAAACTAATTGAAGTCTATTAAAGAAGCTTTTTATATTTTAAACACATAAGCGATATCAAATTTGAATTTACATACGTAGCATAACATAAATGTTCAAGGGCTAGTAATACTAAAACAAAATTATTTGCCTGCTGTTTCTAGCTGCATTTGCGAATTTTTGCCTGCACCCACGTCTGTAAATTAATTTTCTGGATTTTTCGTATTAATTATTTCGGTCAGATTTTCTGCTCCCTCATTACCCGATACTGTTACTATTTCAACCGTCTCTGTTGGCTCTTTCGTTTCAGTCGGATTTTGTGATCCCCTATTACCCGATACTGTTGTCTCTTTCGTTTCAGTCGGATTTTGTAATCCCCCAATACCCGATACTGTTGTCTCTTTCGCTTCAGTCGGATTTTGTGCGCCCCCAATACCCGATACTGTTGTCTCTTTCGTTATAGTCTGATTTTGTGATCCCCCAATACCCAATACTGTTGTCTCTTTCGCTTCAGTCGGATTTTGTGCGCCCCCAATATCCGATACTGTTGTCTCATCCGGTTCATTCGATGGTGAATTTCTTATCAACGGCAATAACTTGTTTCTAATTAAAAAAAGGATCAGAATGAAGATCAAAATGCCACCAATGACAATGGCTGCAATAATACCAACTGTAAAGATTTAAAGGTCAATAAATTAATATTGTTTTTTTATTATTTAAATTTGAGAGCTTGTAACATACCTGATAGCGAAGACGAAGATGAATTAGAAGGCACAGGATTGGGGGGTACTTCGTAAATACTCAGAGCCAAATGTCCTCCGCAAACTTGGGAGCTATTTCCACCACAACTAGAACCACAGTCTTCCGAACTGAGGGCAGTGAAGCTATCGTAAGAATTGCCGCAAAAACATTGAGTCGCCAACTCTAATCCTGCATACTTGTAATTTTGCTGACTGCAATACTTTATACACGTATCTACAGTCATATGCTCTTCCTCATATTGTATACCATTTAAACTTCTAACGTTGCAATATGGGCTATCTTTAAAACAACCTTTATAACTGGTGTCATTTTTGAGACTATTCAATATATCTAATTTTTTATTAATAGGAGGTAATCCACCTGAAGGAATTTTGTTATGAGCTAATGCCGCGGTATAAATTGTGTATGCTTCTTGTCCACCACAATAGTAAGAATCGTTACCGACACAAGGGATATTGCAAGACGAATTACTGGTTTGAATATATGCTTTAAGGCCATCTTGATTTCCACATCGACACTCGCTTCCTCTTATTAAAGCGCTATAATTGAAAAGGTAGTTGGCACAAAACATTATACATAACCCTGGGTCCATTAGAATTCTGTCTCTGTCAGTGTATGGATCTGAGAAATTTATTTTCGTAAGACCATCTAATGTGTCATTGGATAAGTTGTCTTTTATAAAGCATCCGAGCGTGTTGGTTCTCGGTTCGTCTCTTCGGGTTAAATTTCCAACACATTCTGCTTGGACTTGATTGATGTATAATAAAAATAGAAAGAAATAAAGTAAAAATCTCAGGTATTTCATTATTAATATTAAAATTTTAAGTTGGTAAATTATGCCCAAATATCGAATTTTTAAAATTTTAAAGAACTTGGTTCATAGTCAAGGAAATAATCACCATTGTTAGCATAAACGAAGCATGCCTATTATATAATTATTCAAATTATTTGTTTTATGAGCACTATTTTTAATATAATCTTATCAGTATGCGTCACTCCTTGTATTACGACAGAAGAGCATGTATACAAAAAAAAATAGTGGACATTTAATATACCGTTACAATGTACGTTGTGTGCATAACACACAGTGCTATTGAGGCATAATCGCTTTTATAATACTTTTATTTATTATGCGAAGAAAGCATTCTTTATAACTTTTTATAATTTCTTTAATCCGTTCAAAAATCTTATGACCATCTATTGTGACACTGAAATCATTGTTAAACTGATTGTTACTTGAAGAAATAGTTGCTTTTATTATATCACTATAAATAATTTACTTACAGTATCTTTCTTGAAGAAACATGATTGAGATTTACTAGAGAATAAAAGAAATGAAATGCTTGAACAACTAAAATTAATTTAATGTAACTTATTGCTTCAGTTTTGTTGGTATTTAATTTCGCAATTTTTAAATGCTTACGCACGCCTTTTAGCATTAAATAATAACATTTTATTCTAATTTTTAACTTTAACATATGACAGACCACGCGTAAAAAATGAAAATCGATGGATTGAACTATTTAAAGTAATGATAGTAAAAAAATGTGGATATGGCTTGTGTATTTTTGCACAGTATGAGGAAGTAACAATTGAATATGGAAAGGCAATTATTGTTTTATGTACACATCAGACACAAGGTTCTCCGAATACATGCAAAACAACAAACAAATACGCAGGGATTTTCTTATTAAGAACATTCTTTTGGTACTTTTTTTTTTGCTACAATCGAATTTTAGATACTGTATATTAATGTACTAGGATTTTGATCTGAGTCATCAAAGCTAGTTTGATGAATGATGAAGGATCAATCGAGAAATTATCAAATACAAAATTTTATGTATAGTATGCATAAGGCTAAACGGCGAGTCTGTCATTTACTCCATTTGGATTTTTGCGTAAACCGCAAATGAAATTTAACCAAACAAAATACAAAAAACAAACAAGTAAATGAGGAATGCATAACTTTAGTCAATACTTCTTAGTCTCGCTAAGGCAGTTATACTGCAAAAAAATAATAACATTAACCGTTCTAAAGTTTTTCTTAATCATTGCTATCTTTCATTTTTTAATTCTAACCCATCTCTACAATTCGAAAATGTTTTATTTAGCTCCTTGTGTATGTCAGTAGCTATTTTTTTCAGTTTTATTTCTCGCGAACTGGCATGATCTTTGGTCAGATTACACAAAGCATGTGTTTCCATAGGACGAAAACAATACTGTACTGTACCTGCAGTACATGACACATTACATGAACGGGTGATTTTAAAGACAATTTAAATAAAATTTCAATAACAGAAGTTTTTAAAAAAAAATTATTAAAAATTAATGCCTATAGAAGGCAGAGTTATGACAACTGTATATAAACGATATATCAATTTTTTGGTTCTTTAGGGATAATAGTAATATTGTTGATTCCCATTGACATTATTAGGAGGAGCATGATAATTATTAGCCATAGGTTGGTTTTGATAGTTTCCAACTTCCGGTCGAGCTAAATTGTCAACATGATTAATAGGGCCAGGGGGGTGACCTTGATTTACTGGGGGTTTTATATTCTCATCTGGATGTGCTATTTCGTATTTCGCATCCGCATAGGATTGGCGCTGAAAGAGAAAAATGTTTTAATAAGAAAATCAGGAAACGATATAATATTATAGATATTATAATTACATTTTCAGAACAATACAACATAAAGAATTCGACTATTACTTCAGCAAATTTCTGAATATAGAAGAGTTATTAGATTTCATCCAAATTCGCAAATAACTTAAATTTAAAATTTAATCTCACCAGGAGAAACAAAGCACCAACTATATTTGTAAGAAACGTAATAAAATCAAATTGACCGATAGAACCGTGCTGTTGGAATACCAATCGAATCCTTTAAAAATATGCTTGTGAGATTCTTAATATATTTATTTATTCGGACTTATGCACTTCATAATATATACTACTCACCCATGCCTATCTATTATGGTATACGATCCATCGGAATTTAGTTCGTTTTGCGCAGCTTTATACTCATTTCCATCAATCACTTGAGGCAAATATTTATAAATAATTTCATCTCTCTATTAAAAATGTGTATATCAAGATTTGCGCAATTCGGAAAGAAAAAAGAATTGTTTATGAAAAATAGAGAATTTACCCGAAAACGGACGTTCATGTATTCAATGACTATGGCTATGACTATACCAGAAGACCTATATGTTTCTCCATTAGCTTTATCTGCTCCGGGTGCCGTAGAAAGACCTAGATTGATAAGGGTTTACTCAATGTATTCGTGTTCAGGAATAAAATATATAGATAGATAGATAAAAATGGTATCCTAACCATCCAGGTTTGCATTCGCAGCAGTGAGTATTTCTTGAACTGTGAAAATGTCACCATCGGCATTAGGGTTACTTTTCATCTATGGGAAGATACGGTATTTAGAAATTTTTATCAAGTTGAGAATAAATCAACAAGTATATTCATTACCCTTGTTTGGTTAGTGAATGATTTAATTACGGTTTTTCCATTAGATGACATGAGTGCACCATCCATTAACCCATTACGCTGTGCTATCGATGTGGCTTGTCCTCTTATTGAATGCTCAACCATGATCTTATTTTCCAAAAAAAAAAAACGGAACTTATTATATAATAATTATTATTAGAAAACTTATATTGGTTAACCTTACTGTATAATCTTCAATGTCACCAATATAGGATTTAGGTAAAAGTACGTTAGGAGGAATAGAAGGTGACTTGGGATTGAAAAAACATCGATCTGATGGGTCTGATATGTTTAAGAAGCTTGAACACCCTTGAGGCAGTTGATAATTTGTAACGGATACTCTAGTAGTGAGGAATGCCACACCGGCACCATCACTTGGGTATTGAACTATGAAAAATATAATAAATCAATTTATGGAATTCGAATTCTAGAATATTGAGATGTTTGGAAATCACTAGTCACATACTATCATTAGCACCCCAATAGACGCAAGGAAGCGAGCCACTAGTGCAGTAGGTAGGTCGAGTAAGGGTCGTCGGAGCTTGTAGCGTGATTCGAACGGCTCCAGGTACAGGAAGTTCCTGGAAATTGATTATTAATTTTTCACTGGTTTTGTGCAAATTGATACAAATAGATGAATTCTCTTAATGTCAATACCTTTTTAAGGTAACCATCATTAAATATGAGTGTGTAGACTATATAAGCTAATATTGCAAGTTGAAAAACTCGATAAAGCGTCCCCAATTTACGACTGTATATAAAAATGGCACCTTTTAGACCAAAGTACTCATTATATACCACGAGTTTATTTTATTTAAAAACACTCACCTTTTAATTTTTGCTATCTTAACGGTTTCATAACTATGTTGGTAAAAAAGTTTATCAGGATAATTGACAATAAGAAGAAATTAACCCTGTAAAGAAAGTTTCAAACCCTAATATACTATCAATGATTTTTCTAATCATATTGGTATGAGAAATTCCAACTATGCGTCAATCGGTAACTAATGCAAAGGCTTTGGATTTAGAAATGAAATTTTAGGACAGGTGATGAATTTAAATAAAACCAACCTCCCCTCGAGGAATCCATACCAGTTAAGGTTAATTTGAGCCACAAATTTTGTCCTTGCGTAAGGAAAATCAGATTCGCATTCTGTGATACCGTACTCGCTTATATGCGGAAAATCATATTAGACTCCTTTTCGGTGATACTCAAAACACTTACACAGACTACTGCATATATCAGTAAATTTCAGACCAGACTTTCTTTTAGTGACACTGATTCACCACGTACAACATTTGATCAATGCCGTGGAAGGATTTTCTTCTAAAACAATTCATGCTGTCATCTCAAAATAGCATAATCATTTTTTTTTCAAAGTGTACTGTACTCAAAATGACAATTGAATTTAGAAAAACGACCTGATTAATTTTGGTACCATTGTATTTTGCATAAATCAAAACCCAAACTCGTTTGATTCGTAACCACATATAGAAAAAATTTTTAATATTGGTTATCATTATTTTTGACAAATCAAATAGTTGTATAAGGCTAACAATAGGTATACTGTGATGCACAATAAAGAGTAAACATATTTTTCAGTTAAATTGTTCGATAGCATAGCACAGTCTTTAAAATAAACCTACACTAGGTAAATGGAAACAATTTAAAGTCCAAAGGATTATCACTAACACATACAACATCCCTTATTTATACATTCCTTGGTTCATTTATCGTTTATACAGTAAATACATCGCACTACCATAACTATCAATCTCTATCATGCTAATTCTTTTTTTCGTGATGCGAAAATGCATCATGTAATCGTGACCCAAAAACTCAACTCCTAATTGTTCGAAGGACATTGATTGTATTAACTGTAAATGAGTTATACTGTATAATAAAAAACTCCGTTAAATTGATACTGTATGTCGCTATCACTTATGTATCACGTGATTGGAAAATACACAATTCCGACAAATTTCTAGCTTTGCAGTATACATTAAATTTCGATAAATTCTGTAAAGGTTGAATAAAAAAGAAAAATGTTAACATAAAGGCCTGGTTTGAAAACGCCATAAATCAGTAGTTACAGTATTTGTACAGTAATTTATCGCAACGGTAAAATAGATAATCTTATAAAAAAATTTAACAAAAAAATATGATTAAATTAACAATATAAAAATTACGAGATCATTTGTGCATTACCAGAGGCATTATACAGTATGTTGTGGTATACCGTAAAGTATCATCAAATGATTAAATAAAATCACATCAATTAATTATTTTAACCTGTCATTACATAATTTATAAATTATTGTTATGTTGAAATTTTATTAATACTATATACATTAGAAAAATATATACTGTTATTCATATAATTTTAATATATTTTTTATGTATACTGTATATTATTATATTTATTATTTCTTCTTATATTATCATCATCAATATTATTGTCTTTATTAATTTAATAATTTTATTAAAACATAAAAACAATCTGAACAATCTACTTGAACCTATGGTTCAGTACCCAATTTCAAACCATAATTCTGGTATTTACACAACTTCAGCTGCACCATCAAAATATACAAAAGGTGTCATTGCACATATAAAAGAACAAATTTCAAAAAATGACATTATTCCATTGACTTAAATAACAACTTGCTCAGGTATAATGGCTGTCCATCAAGAACCTTCTTTGCAGGTTTCTGTACAATGTTCTTTACAAGCATCTCAGTATACTTTCTATAGATCATATACAACCCTAACAGCCAAACCAAATATTATCTAAACAATATAATTAATAAACAGTTTATCACACTACAATATAATAAAAGCATTTTTCAATCCATTGACAACTTCTTCTTTTCTACTTACATTTCAGTACATCAAAAAATCAGCTTTTGCCAACAATATCACTTTGAACTTTACTAAAGTAAAATCTTTGCAAATAATACAAAAATTGATCTAATTAATCTAAAATATTCTCTAGACAATTTTCTATATATCATATTGAAATATTCTTTATTGTTATCCATTAAACTGTACTGTGAAAATATTAAAATACTTTAAGAAGTTTTTAACTATTCAAAAAAATAACTAAAATCCACTTCCCTTTAATAGTACTAAAAATTAATAAGTTAATATAGAATAAGTTAATTCAAACTATATACAGTATATCAATTCAGGTTTAATCCAAAATTCAACAATACTATCCAATAAATTAATTATTTACTTTACATTTTGAAAGCTTACTAATCAACAATTTACAACTTGGCAACAGTGTCAAATAGTACAAAAAAATTTTAAACATTACTAAAATATATATATTTGTAAAAGTTTATTAGTTCTAAAAACATTTAATCACATTTACAAACTGTATGGCCTTAACAAATCTAAACAGAAATATCAAAAATACAAAAATTAATAAGTATAATAATCTTATAATCTTTAGAATTAAACTAATTTTAATATATTTTCTATAAAAAAATTTTCACAAATTATATTTAAACCAATATTCAAACCTATACTGTTACAAATGTAACTTTTATATCAAAAATATTTAACATGTTTTTAAATGTCCAACAGTATTAAAAAAAACCAATTAGCTTATTAATATTATCAATAATATTCTTTATTATAAAGCTAATCACAAATCAATTTTATATACTGGCAGTTAACAGACTAGTTTATAGTATTATTGTTAATATATTCTCTACAATATTGTGAACTCTTCAGAAAATCTATATTACTTGTTAGCTTTTTGATTCATAATATAGTAAATTTCTAATTCTTAAGACATGTTTCTAATTTGACTAGTCTTTTATTTTAACTTCTCTACTAATTAGCTTAAATTTTTTCCATATTAATTTTTTTAAACAACACTTGGTTTTTTTTTTGTAATTATATAATCCAAGTTACAAGTTTTATCTTGGAATATTAAACACAAAATAAAAATTTATACTTAAATATTATTTATTGTTTATTACTAAGACATTTCTCATTATTTTTTAATATGCTATTAAATAGCATATATATTTATATATTTGTTTATTACTTATATATTTACAGTAGTCGACATAAAAATCCGGAATTTGATTTGATTCACAAAAAACCGCATAATGATATCAATTTTGATTCCATATAAAATTGGCATCATTTTTTTTATCAAAATCATATGCGTTATATTTACTTTTTTTCTTTGTCTGTTTCTGCACTTCTTAATAAAAAAAAACTGAAAATGTCACACGATTCTAGACTTTTGGCACAAAGAATGGTCGTAAGTGAGCTTTGGACTAATAATACACTGAAACCTGCTGAAATCATATGAATAACAAGTTTTTTGAAGACTATAATATACAACATTATCAATCGGCTTAAAAAAAGATCAATTGTCACACCACTTCCCATTCCAGGAAGACCTCAAATTTTCTTGTCTTCACAAAAATATTACCTTGGCCAGATTGTTCAAATGAATAATACTGCTATTGCGACTGAAATGGCTGAAAGGCTTGTTCAAAAAAACCCCAATACAAAGGTTTCTGTTCGCACTATCCAGCACATATTAAAAAAAACCTTCAATTTATTGTTTGCCATCCACTTTGGATTCTCTTATCCGTTCTTCTTACATCATTGCCCATTTTAAATGGGCTTAGAATCATGTCCATAACAGTTGGACCCACACTATTTTCTCAGACGAAACAACTTTCCAGATGTTCTGGAACACTCAATTAGTAAGGCATCGTCATGGAAGCCCGCGGCCATGCCATAGCTTAGTAAAGCATCTCTATAAAGTTCATACTTAGGGTGCATTTTCTACATAATGGTCAATTTCATTGTTTCTTTTCACAGAAAACCTAAATGCACAAAAATACTGCCAAATTTTAGAAATCCACCTGTTTCTTTACATCTTCCAACGAGACATAGGCTGTGTTTTCAACAATATAACACTCCAGTCCATATAGCGGATATTACACAAGATCTTTTTGAGACCCACCGAATTCAAATTCTTGATTGGCTCTCAAATTCGCCAAATTTAAATCCAATCAAAAATCTGTGGGCAATACTTAAGAGTAAGGTCGAAAAAAGAGTAAATGTTTGGTTAATGAAAAAAAAAACACTTTCAACAAATGAGTTTCAGTCAATAATTTATCAAGAATAGGAGAGTTTAGATTCAGACATCTTTCTTAGATTGGTGATGAGTATGGAAAACCAACTTTTAGAAGTAATTAAGTACAAAGGAAAAAAAATTAATTATTAAGCTTTTCGTATATCATAGTTATCATATTAAATAATATGTACACAAAATTTAAGCAAATAGTATAAATAAGTTAAAAATTTTTTCCTTATAGAAAAAAATTCTGGATCTTTATGTTGACTACTGTATATCTAATTATTATTTTATACTACTTTGAAAATTTCTGTTATTAAATATTTTTATTTAATATTTTTATGATTATCTTATAAATATATTAATTATGTAATATGATAACTTATTGTTACTATATCTATTTTTTATCTATAAAAATAACTTCTTTCTTTAATTGGATTAAAATATTAACTAAAACTCTAATTTATTTATACAAATCAATTTGAATACTTAATTATGCCATAGCAAATATCTTTTCTTTTATTGATATTAAATAAAGCAATAATTTTTCAATATTTCAACAAAAACAACTATAAAGAAGAACATCATTAAACTTGAATTATTCAATAAATTCTTTTTTATTACTATGCAAACTTCAATTATTATTAATTTACTAATCATAGTAGCAAACTTTTATATTTAAAATAAATATAATTTTTCCAAAAACATTATTAAACTAATATCTAATCACTTTAATTTTCTTTTATTCAATATAAGTAGATAGTTTAAACTATTTATTATATTTTGATAAGATTTATTGTTTTAAAATTTTTTTTTAATATTAATTGTGCAGCTATTATTGGCAAGCTAGCATTTAGCTTATTATATTGTTATATAAAAGAAATATTTTTTCACAATACATATCTAATATTATACAAATTAAATAAAAAAATAATATTGAATTGCAAAAAAATCAATTCATGAATCAATAGTATAGTAAATAAAGCTTTTAGATTTTCAAATGCATGTTTCTAGTTTAATACTTATAGAAAACAAAAGTACATTTGTTTATATATATAAATTAATTAAATATTCTGTATATATTATATCCAATAATTCTAGCAAAACTCTTTTCACTAATCTTTTTACCAATCTGAAAAACAGATATTCTCAAAAGATTTTTTGTCTTTATAATAATAAAGTCTATACACCTTTCTTAAAAACAATACTAGTTTTAACCAGTGTAATGGTGTAATGGTGAGTCAGTTGCTAACTTTAGCAGAGATTCGCATAACCATTACTAGGTAAATAAATGAAAGGTTGATTTTAGGCATGTTTGTATTTGACTGAGTCTTTATTAATTTCTCACTTCTTCCCTTCTTTACTTGCATGTTTCTTTTTAATTTACATTTTTTTTATATTTCTCTTTCTTTACAATTGGCTATAGCAGCTTGGGTACAGAATAATAAGCTATAGTACAATGACAAGGCTTAATCTATATTACATAATTTCTCTTGTCAATTTCTTTTATCACTTAATTATTACAGCTGACGTACCATTGTCACATTGATTGGTCATGTAACTAACGTCATGTCCCATTTCTCCCTGTTACACCAGCCAAGTGTGCAGAAGATACCACTTGTTTTACTTTTCTTTTTCAAAATACTTTTCTTGTTTATTTTTGTAACTAAATGTAAAAAACCTACTTAAAAGATCTATAGCAAGAACACCTTTATAGAAAGAAAACTAACAAGAAAAAATACACTTCAAAGACCACCAAAAGATTCAAGAATCTAGAAAAACAAGAATAAAGAAGTCTCTAGTCTTTCCATCATCTCTTTGGCTTTCCACTTCTTTTTTCTCAAGCATGCTTCTTTTTTTTTTAGTTTTTCTGAAAAATTTTACCTACCTCAGTTTGACTCTAAATTTTTTGGTTACACTGGATTTCCTGAAAGATAATTGGTCAAGGTTACAGATTGATTGATTACATCAGCTACAGAAAAAGTAAACAAGAAACATATTCCTCATGTGTTCCCAGATGCACAGCACCAAACTGATGATGTGATTGGTTCCTAAAAGAGTTGGATGGTTTTTAGTTGAAGAAGTAGTATAGGAGTATTAGATGAAGTGGAAGTTGTAAGTAGAAGAGGAGTGACACTTTTTTGTTTTCATCCTTTTATTTTCTTTTTTTCTTTCCTATTCTTTCTTGAGATCAAGAAATAGAAACAAGGTTTAGGTCCTATTCCAATCTGATAACAAGTTGAAGTATCAATATCTATCTCAAAAATGGTTAAAAGGGGGATCTTGAAACTATCCACTGGTTGAGTAAAGCTATAATTCTAGAAGACATGGCTTGGGAGAGAAATTAACAATAAAAAACTTATATCCTTTTTGATTAAAAGTCTTCAAGCATAAAGTTTCAAAAAATACTCTCCTGGAAGTATCCTTAAATGTTTTTGAACATTGACTACTCCATTGGAAATTAAACAGTCTGACTGGCCACAAGTGGTGAGAAGTGAGAAATTATAAGGGCTTGGATTTTAAGTTTACTGGAATAATCTTTTCAATGATAGTTAAAATAGATAATAGCTTTTTTTTTCTTTTCTTTTTGTCAAAAAATTCTCTTTTTAATTCCTTTTTCCTCTTGTGTAGTTTTTACAAAAGGATTGACACAATTTGAATTTATGATCATGACTATAGAGATGATCTACAGGTTTTGATTCTATTGAAAGTTTGTGATCTTAATTTATTCTTTAAGAAAACAATATATCAACTCCATAAATCGCATCTAGAGGCTTTGGCTGTCAACGAGTGAGTTGGATCAAGGAAATTTGTACTTTGCATATATTCTCATGCATATAATAGTTCTCTATTATTTAATAAATAAATAACACCAACCTGATTATGGGATTAAAAAAAAATTATATCCAATAATCCTTAATTACAATTAAATTTGGTTAGATTATATGAAAATAAAATTTTTAATTTTTTTAATTATTATAACTTAAAACAAACCAAAGTATGAAATATTATATAAGAAAGAACTTTTGATTTAACTTTTATAAAAGTCCATTAATCTAAACCTAAGGCAATAAACTTTATTACATATTCCAAAAAAATAATTCTAAGCTATTCTATCTTATATTAGAGCTAAAACACTTATTTCAAAAGTAATTTGTATTCTTTTAAACTTAAAAATATAAACTAAAAAAGCAAATATTATTAGCTATATATAGTAACAATCTAGATAAAATTATCAAGACTAAATATATTTAGTATGGTTTTTAAGATTAAATTATAATTTAAACAAGGATACCAATTTTACAAATAAAGAAAATAATAATACAATATTATACTAATAACATATTTCAAAGATCAATAATAATAATAATTGAGATATTAAATTAATATTGATAATAATATTATATATAACCTATTCTTATAGGTAACAAAAAATATAATTGAATCAGAAAAAAAACTCTCTCCTGATCATGTTTACTTTGCTAAAAAATTTTCTTTTATGGTAATTTTTGTTAAGAAAAAATGTTTTATACTCTTTATCACAAGTGAGCCCCAGCTTAAGAGCTCAAGAACTTTCAAGACAACTGGTGCAGTGAGATGAGACCTCTGGTTGAAATCTATTCAAGTTTGGAAGTCTTGCTTATTCTTCGGTTGCATGAGGAAAGACTTGTGGCAGTTCTCTTTTCTTTTGTTCTCTTGCATCCCTCCTTTTACCTATTATAACACAAAAACCATCTACATTAATACCATTATACACGCTAAGTCAAATACTTTTCAAAAAACACACTCAAACAAAGTTATTGGGTCTACTGTTTGTTTTAATACAACCTATACAACAACCTTATTATGGCGACAACTACTGTGCCATCTCAAAATTTCCAAAACTTTTTGTCTAAAAAACTGAAATTAGTTTACCCTCTCCAGATGATCGTTGTTCTCCAATCATTCAATTAGATTTTCTCAAAATAACAAAAAAAAAACTGAACCTGTTTAAACCAGTTTTCCAGCACAATAACAATAACAATAACAATAACAATTATAACAACAAACAACATCACATGTACTCTTCTATTTATGGTAATTAAAGAGTCAGAGAGATGAAACCACACACCTGTCTGGATACTTTTTTGAATAAATAATTAGGTTTCTACTTATGAATTTTATAATTTATTTGACTTAGTTTTAGTTTTAGTCACTATTGTTATTTTCTTTTCATTTATTTTATATTCAAAAAATCAAAAGATTTCACAAAATTTTTTTGAGTAGATAGACATAGCCACTAATTCGCTATTTAATATTTTAATATTGCTTTTGAAATTTTTTTACAATATTAGTTAGATAGTGATCAAGTAGGCAAGCTAGTATTTAACTTGTTATATACAATATGCACCCAAGAGATGTTGTTTCATTCACAATGTATATCTAAAATATACAATCAAATAAAGAAATGATGTTTACCTACTGGAGAAAAAAATCTCCTCAAAAAAAATATAATTGAATCAATAAGAAAAATAGATTTAAATTAAAAATATATTTTTATATTTTTATATAAGTTTCACTTATGTGAGCTTATTTACTTAATATAAAGCTAATTAACTAAGATAATTAAATTAATCTAAAGAAAATTAAAAATAATATTTATTAGATAGTATTAATTTATATTTAGTATAACTTGTAATAATAGTTAATATAATAATAGAATACTTTACTATTAATAAAAGTTTTATATTTTAAAACTTAGTCAATTAAAATAAAACTTACAGTCTGTTACAAAAGTCTTTGGACTTTTTTTAAAATTTTATTTGATTTATAATTTTATATATAATTAATAAAATGTAAAAAAAATTTATTATATAATAATATTATTATTAAATTTAAATTTAAAAACAAAAAGCTAATTAAAAATAATTAACTGTACAATATTGACTTTAAAAAATGATTATAAATTATTGAATTATTTTAATAATTAAATTTATTAAATAATAACTAATAAAATTATATATATATTTTTTTGTAATATTTTTATTAGTAAAAAATTTTTTATTTAAAAATTTTATAGATTAATTATTGATTTTTTTAAAATTTTTATAAATTTATTTTTTGTTAAAAATTAATATATAAAGATTTGAATTATAAAAAATATTTTATAAATAATAATAAGTATATATATATATGTATATAAATATATATAATTAATCAATAAGTAGGTCAGATTTTAAGATAATGGTTCAAATCCTTCAGAGGGCTAACGTGGAAACCTCAAACCAGAAGAAATGAATTGGCATCTTTTAATCACCGTCACAAGATACCAAGTTCAGTTCCTGGTGAAGGCAATTGGACTGCCTCAATATGATATCTGACACCATAACCTAACACGTGCTGTTTCCCATAAGAAGCCAATTCACACGTTGATTCAACGAGAGTTGAGATTGTATCAAGAAAAGGCGTAGTGGTGTAATAATCGTCCGGCAGTGTTACGATGATCATTGTCAAGTTTGGTGTTTCTCCTGATTCTCATGCATGGAACACGATTTCTTTCCCCTTTAGTCCACAAGACTATAAAAGAAACAACCCCCGATTTTCAAGTGACCGTAGCTAGAGCCACAAAGACTCCTT
>CAJVPV010000673.1:0-19791 GCA_910591835.1 Acaulospora morrowiae | reverse complement strand
AATGAAAGAGATGTTGTTTCTTTCACGATGTATACTATATTATATACAATATCAAATAAAGAAATGATGTTTACCTATGGGGGAAACCCCCCAAAAAAAAAGAATTCAAGTATTATATACAAATCTAAAAATAACTTGTTAATGGATATTTTGCAATATATACAGTTTAGCTCTAGTATAAAACTTTAGGATTCAATGTATTATTGTTTTATTTTATTCCAAAATTAATAAATACATCAAATTATAATTTGATTAGTAACAATATATACTGTATATACTGTATATATATATTATTACTTTATTTATTTATATAAAAAAATTATCTATATAAAAAAGTTTTTTAAAAAAAATTATATATATAAATTTATTAATAAATAATAGATACCAAATTACTTATATATACTAATTTATAGTTAAAGTTTATTTTATAAATTTGATATACATATTTGTCAAATTATTTATTTTTTTTATTGAATAATTGATAAGTGATATTGTATCAAGTAATTATGTTTAATTAACTATTATTATAATTATATCATAACAAAATAATTTTTAATTATATTTGGTAATAATCAATGATTAATATTTAATATTAAAAAAATTTTTTTCAAGTGATTTATTACCTTGATAATTATTGCATATAATTATTTTACATAAATAAAAATTATAAAAAAGTTTTTAGATAATCTTTATTTAAGACTAGTAAAAATGATCAATAATTCTTTATACTTTATATATTTTGAATTTCATGATTTGAACTTTGAAAAGTGTTATGTGAAAGATTATACTGTATAAAAAATAATGATAATTTCTAAAAAAGTTCTTTTTATAAAATTTAGAATAGAAAGTTCTTTTTATTAACATTCGTATTTTTCAATAGATTAATTTTTTTTTTTTTGATGTTTAAATACAATAATACAATACTTATAACCATCACTATATAATAATCAATATTAATATAATTAAACAACATAAATAAACAATCCAAATAATTTTTAATTTATAAATGTATGGTTTATTTGTTAATTATCTCATGCAAATAAAATCATATGAAATTTTTCAATAATATTTAATTGTTATTGGTAATATTTTTTAAAAAATTAATTTATTTGTTATTCAAGTTACTATTCAAATTCTTTTTGAAATCTTATGTCAAAAGTATAGCAAGATTTTTTAAATTTTAAAATAATTAATAAGATAATCGATTAAATTATTGTTTCGTTTAAATAATTATTTATTAAATAATCGTAAAAATACAAAGGGTGATTTTTTGTCCCACACTACAACATATAGTATTTTTCAACATTAGAATCTTTGCCTTTAGCATACGTAAATATAATAGATTAGATTGAATAACCCCTAAAGAATCTCTTGCTGTCACCAACATTCAACATTCCCCATCGCTTCTCCCTTCCGCCAACCATCCATTCGACTTCTTCCCCTTCCACATACACATCAACGTTATACCCAACCCTTTTCTCGTCTTTGTAAGCTTCTCCATAATAGTCGATTATATATGTTCCTTTATTCATCTGACAGATCTTTTTTATGGTACTGAGTGCAACAGCCCTGCACGAAAAGAGGTTTAATACCCTTAACTCAGGGAATTCCATTTCCTGCAATGTCTCGCACGTTATCTCGTAGCATCCCACCATCGAGATTTCTTGCAATTTCGGGCACGAAGCTAGGATACCTGACAAAAAATCTTCCTTTATCTCCCAACACCAGTCCAAGCCTAGCCAGCGAATATTTGATTGCACCATTTGACTAAGAGAGAATCCTGTAATGTTCTGGCATTCCGATACATCAAGTGAGTGAAATGAATGGTTTCGACATGATAAACCTCTGAAAAAATTGTAGAATCTACCAAAAAGGATCAAACCTTTAGAAAGAACAGTAAGAATAAATAGACGATGTTGGGGAACGATGAATGCATCTACTTACCCTTCCTCGGTAAACTTTGATCCTTTTCTTAGTCTCAAAAACTTTAAATATGGCGTCAGATTCGTTATTATCGCAATCAAACTTGCATTTGTCAAAGTTTCACAGAATGACATTGAAAACAGATCCAAGGATTTGCAATTCTTGAATATTTCTACCACCGAGAGGTCACCAATCCCTTGACCATCAATTACCAGATACCTTAAATTTTTTAGATGTTGAGATATTTTGACAATACTTTCATGAGTTAACTTGTAGCATCCATCAAGATCCAACTTTAATAGGTTTGAGCCGAGACGCTCAGCAAGTTCGCCAAATGACTCATCCGATATATCTTTGCAATGCGATAGGATCAAAGTGGTAATATGAGCAGAGAGAAACCCTAAGGGACGGACTTCGGAAATATAGATGCAACCCTCGAGATATAGTTTTTGGAGGCGTGTACAGTTGTAACCTATGTAGGCTGCAGACTTATCGGTGATACTATTTCGCGAGAGGTCTAACACTAAAATATCAAGAATTAGCACATTCGTATTAAAATATTCATGGAAAAAAGTGATATATCCATTTACCCCTCAAGGATTTTCCAGGTGGTCCTACGACCAGCTTTCGAATAAATTCGTCGTCTAGTTTGCTTGCACTCGCATCCAGGGAACGCACTTCTTTTAACAATTCCAGTGCATTCTCACCAAATCCCTTTGTGTTATTAATTGTAACTTCATGCCAAAAAATTGGTAAACAAACTAAATTATGAAAAGCTTTTGACACCTGGAAAAGAGGGATTCTGTTCGTTTGAGTAAGACAGGATATAATTAACAATAATAATTCGTTGGGAAGATTCGGAAGTGTTCTACTCTGACATGAAATAATTTTCCTATCCCTAATCCCATTAATCGCATGTGAGGTGTCGGCATCAGAGATTCCCGTTGAGATGTCATTGATAAATTTATTGTTATCAGCAAGTTCCAAACTATCGGAGAACTTTGTGACATCTTCCATGACAAACTAAATCTAGAAAAAAACAAAATGGGCAATTTTTATAATTATCACGTGATAATAAATGCATAATATCACGTGAGATTCGATGCTGAACGCGTTGACACAATACACTTTTTTTTTTTTTTTTACTTGCATAAATTTTTTATTTCTTTTTTTTAAAAAATCCAATTTCCAATTAAGGAAATTGGATTTATAGCATACATAGAGTAGTAACTTAATTGTAGAGTAATGCTTAATCTAATCTTAACTTACGAATGAAAATTTTGACTAGCAAGAATGTTTCATCGTGCATAAGGTAACTTTGCTATGGCGTTACGCGAGAGAGAGTAAGAAAGACGAGGTTGATCGACCATCGTAAATCAGTTGCTTTGATAATTCAAGTTAGGGAGAATTACCTCGCAAAAGATCGGCCGATCTTTTTTTTTTTTTCGGAAGTTATATAGGAAATCCATAGAAAATGATGATTTGAATCTTTTGGAAAAGATAAGAGAATCCCCGGAAGGATAAGATAGTATCAAAAGAAGAAAAAAAAAAGAAGAAAGAGAAGAGTGTTCGTTTTATCTATAAAAGAGAAGAATAATGTCCGAGATATGATAGAAAAAAGAAGAGAAAGAAAAAATGTCCTTAAAATTTTTAGGAATATATATATGTATAAGCAGTGTAGATTTTTTAAAAAGAATATATACGAATTTTTTTATATATAAATATATACAGAATGTCATATTTTAGATTGTTTTTGCGACATCATGATCCTGCTTAGCGTAATGGATTTTCTTTTTTTTTTTTTTAGTAATAAAATAAACCCATGCCACAGGGCGCGTTAGTATAAATCATGGGAGAGAGCACTTGGGGATAGTCATCGAATGCACCGGTTTGTGAAACATAAACAGCAATGGCGGGGGAAGGTATCTGAGAGGATTCGTTGAGATCCTCGGGGGCGTTTCCGGTGGTGTTGTACTCATAAATCTCATCATGATTGGTAGTGTAAAGGTACAAAGGAGCAGGTTCGAGTTGATGCTCAAGCTCGTCTGTGGGTGATTGAATCGGAGAATCATGATAATCGTCGGGAAAACATTCCGGCGGTGTGAATTGGAATTCACAGGGATGATATTCTGTTTCATTCATGACAGGGGAACTACTACCAGCGTCAGAGGCAGAAGTGGAAGTAAGAGTGGTGTCCTCAGGAGTAGGATAATGATCGTATGAAAATTCATCAAAATAACCATCGCATACCAATGAACTCCCTTCGTTGCCATTCGAAATTTCGGGGGTGAAGGAATCAGCAGGCGAAGAGGGCACGGGAGATGACGGACTATTCAACATTTCGGAGGCAACCGAGTCAGTAGGAGAAGAGGGTGCAGGGGATAAGGGTCGTTGTTGCTCTTGTTTGGTGAATGGTTGCTGGTTTTGCTGATGGTCAGTTCTAATCGGATTACAGTAGGGTTGTCCTTTTGGTATGCTGGATTTTCGCACCGTTTTCTTAATTTTACGAGAATTTTTTTTATTTCCAAACGAAACCATATTCCATTTTTCTCTCTTCCTTCGTTGGTTTGAGTCGGGGCACATCTCATTTCGTCTGTTGTAAGCTTCCTTGCCGAGTCTTCTATACTCTGCTTTAACGAATTGTGGTTCTTGCTCCCATGATTGGGAGGTCATTGAAGAGATTACGGTCATAGGAAGATTGTAACCTTCAGCTCGCGCCGCTTCTATGAATGCCCGACGATAGATGATGAAGGCATTCGGAGCGCGAGTTGGCACACGACCATCGGGAAGTACGGTAATTAAGTCACGAGGATCTATGGTTGGAGGGAAGGGAAGCTTAATGAAAGGTCGTGCGTCATTAATCACTTGATTCGGTAAAGTGGGGTCGCTTGAATCGATGAAGACGCATGCACGTGATTGGTTCTTCAAGTTGTTAACCAATGTATTATTGGTTTTTCTATGACTCATTATATTTTAATATGGTTTCTCAGTTTGGAGTTCTAATTTTCTCAAAAAAATTATAAAACAGCTTATTTTCTGGTTGTAGACGAACTGAGAAATAAATAAACGACATTCTGGCGTATTTATGGTTTTTTTAATTCGAAAAAGCCATTGAATTCTCTTGGCTTTCCATATAAATAAAAAAAATAGTATTTTTTCTCTAAAAAAAAAAAAAAAAAAAAAACAAAAAAAAAAAAATTTAATGATAATAAAATAAAAGTCCATATTTGGGAGTAACAAGATATTGAACGTACACTCACTCAAATGTCACACAGCGTGTGGAAATTTGTAAGAAATGTAGGTGATAGCCACACATTCGGCGTCAAAGATATTGGATATAATTCCCGAAAAGTTGTGGCGGATTGAATAGCCGCAGTAATTGTTTTCACATTCTATTATGAAAAACTGCCACATGCGAACGACAATAATAAAAACTTCAATCACTTGCCACCCACTGATTAGGTAAGGGATTTCATTTAAGGGCTTGAGGGGATGGAGATATTTTTATCCAATTTCATGACATCATGTCATAAACTAAATTTTTATTATGAAAGATGACTGACTGCATGGTACGGTTCCATGTAGAATCACAATCCTGCACTAATCTACCAAGCTAGTTTTTCAGAAAAAAAAAAAAAAAAAAAAAAAGAATATATATATATATTATTATTATTATTATAATATATATGATTTTTTTCGAGATTGCGTGGCAAGCTTTGAATGCGAAACCAAAAATGTGTATTACAATCAAGTTTTTCAACAAAAACGTACAATTCGTGGTGATTATTCATTGACTTCTACCTATTTTATCAAAGAATTTATAGAATCATTGTCTGAATTGAACCAATGATGATATTTTGGAAAAAAAAACATTACTGCATTGTTGATTCGTAGCACGGCTCGTCTTTTTTTTAGTCCATTGATACTCGTAAATTCACATGTGACTACAGTTTCTTATGAATTTCCATAGGAAACAGTAACGGAGGTCCAGCACTTTTCTCTTTTATTTTGTTTATCCCTCTTGGTCCGAGTTATGTAGATCCTTTATAGGTGGTGATTACGGGAACAATATAGGTTTGTTTACACCTTGATGAGCGAAGATAACGTTTATTTACTATTTGTTTGCCGCTATCATATGCTATTATTATTAATTCCTAATTGTCATATTCAAATTTGAGCGTTCTAATGAGATAAGAATAGACTGGGAATATTGAAAATGGATGCAGGCGTGTTACGAAGATTGAAATTTTTTATAATTTATTTTCATCTGTTCAAAAAAAAAACTTCAAGAAACTGGAAAAACGCCGCAATTACCACCCTCTGCAACCTTTACAAGTAGGATGCCGCGGAAATGCAAAATGGCGTCAGTTGTCGTAGGAAATCCACTCGCATCCTATCTCTATGATCAATTTGCCATAAAACAACTCAAGCGATCTTGTTTTCTTCAATAGAACGTGTTCGGGCATGCAAGATGATTAGCACGTAGTCATCATCAATAATACAATTGTGAAGAAATTTTCGGATAATTTTTGGGCATGCAGCCAAGTGCTCGTGCTAGAATGCTAGGATTGATGAGACCCTAAAGGAAAAACAGTATCGATTACCAGAAATGACCCTTATAGCATTTACACATGAGGTGATTTAGGATTCAGATCAATGAGATCATACAGATTCATCATTTTGCAGAATGTCAGATAATGTAAGTTTTGTGATTTCAGATATCGTTGATTTTGAAACAATAGAGCATTGACTGGGAGGAACGGACGCGGAGAAAATTCATATTTTTATTCCCTTTTTCAGTTAACCCTTTCTGACACGCTACTTGCTTTAATCTTCACGTGTAAGCTGAAAAAAATTTTTTTTTCTCTGGTAGGCGAAGATGCTGTACAGCCTTGCCTTTTCGAGATTCCACGATCATTCCACATTGTCCGTGTATTGTTTCTATTATTTTTAAATATTTTATATTGTCCTGACAATACTATAAATTTGGACAATGTTGTGCGACTTTTTTCACGTTCAATTATCATGTAGGGAAACTCTTTCTAAAAAAGTCACATGGATTTTGACAGCTGCTATTCGTGCCATTACGGCGAGAGCGAATCTACGAATATCGGGGCGATCCCGCAAGTAACCAAATAACCTGTCACCAATAACGTATATCAAATGTGTCCAAGAAAAAATTAAAAACCATTTTGCGCCTTTGCTCAACAACCACGTGAATTCTAAATGCACTCATACATAGATGATAATAACATTTAACCGCCAGATTATTGTTACATATGACACCAACAAATTATTGAACATCGCATTAATTCAAACAATAAACGAATTCCTAAAAATAGGCACGGAATTAAACGTTTTGGCTTGGAAACGTTTGATGTCTCCTAAAAATAGAAGTTATAATCGAGAGGATAATTACAATCTTGGCTGAATATTTCTTTCAGGATGGACTATCTGCTATTGTGTCTACATAAATCATCTGCTTATTGTGAAATCGTATAAGTTTGCGTTAGAAAATTAAAAATTATTTGTAGTGGTTGATATTAATAACGATATTAACTCAGGGACTACTGGTACCAAGGTTGCATTCTATTGTTCTCGATAAACTTGAACTTTTGAAACTGCACGCACCTTACTCAACTGCCTTTAACGTCTGTAACGATGCACCCTGACAAGACTCATTGTCATTACTATTTTGATATTTTTTCCTAAGGTACCTGTCCGTGGGCGTGACCAGGCCGCTACTCTTTTATTACATTGTAAAAATCCAATATATACATACTATATCTATCTATCTATCTATTTATTTATTTATTTATTTATTTATTTTGTGTGTAATATGTTATTATTTTATCTATCTAAAGATGTTGTCATTTCGAATTAGCTCAAATATTTAATCACAAAATTGCATTGATTATTTACTATTTGTTTGAAATACTAATCGCGATCTTTCAATTCATGCAACAAACTATTGGAGTGAATGAATTCTTCGATTAACTTTCTGATCATACTTTCAACAAGTTCCCGAAATGTAGCATGATAATTTTAAAAAATATTTATATTTATATTAAAATTTTATTTTATTTATTTATTGGAATTCATAAATTTTTAATTATAAAAAAATTTTAATAACAAAAAGATATTCTTAAATCTTTTAATAAATTTATATAAATTATATTGGTCAAAATAAAATTATTTGGCATTATGTCACCTGTCAATTATTTATCAAAATTTTTAAATAATTTAACAAAAATTTAAATTGTGCTTAAAAACTTCATGATATTTTGTTATACAAGATTAGTTAAACTATTTGTCAAATTTTATTTTATAAGAATCAGATTCTGAATAAAAATTATATACTATATTCAATTAAATAAAATTTGATATTTTATAATTCAATATTTATATATTTTGTTTTTAAATTCAAAATAGCATCTGATATTTGTTAAATTAATAAATTTTTATGTTATCAAATAAAAACTAATTTGTATTGTATTATATTACTTAAGAAATTAATTAACTAATAAATAAATAAACCAAATTTAAACTTATTCTAAATATACATTAATACTTTTATTATTATCTACAAATTAAATTAAAATAAACAAATATTTAATATCTTTATATTGATTTGTTTTATCTACTATATTTTTAAATTAAATAAAATTTAATATTTTTTTTAATTGCTTATATATATATAATATAAATTATTTTTATTTTTATTTTTATAGTAAAACATATATATGACATATAATCTTTATTGATATATTATATATCCAGACAGATATCAAGTGTCTCTACAAATTAATTGAAAATCAATTGATACAGGATACTATTTATATTTTTATAGTTAATCTGTAGATTAACATTATTTGATGCTTATATTTCTATTAGACTAGTTATATCAATCATTATTATTCAACTATATATTTATTTTAATACTTAGAAATATGCTTACATATCAGATGGAACTTTTTGCAAGAAAGGAAATCCTATCACTAGTTTAAACCTATCTAATATACTAAGTCTATTATTGCAAAGAGCATGTAATTATAAAATATTATTAGAGAAACTAACTTCAATATTCTAGTTACTATTATCATTTGATTTTCAAGATGTGCTATTAATATAATATTGTACTACTGTTTTCATTACCTATAAAATTAGTATTCTTGTTTGGATTTCAATTTAATCTTAATAATTTACACTAGAGCTACTTAATCTTAATAATTTTTACCTGGATTGTTATTACCTATGACAGATAACCTTTACTCTTTCAATTCATTTAAATTTAGGAAAACATCACTCTTGAAATAGATCTTCAAGCTTTATAAAAGAATAGATCAGCTTAAAATTATTCTCTTTATATTATATGACAAAGTCTGTCATTATTAATTTGGATTAAAGTTTGTGACTTATTATTGAAATTAAATTAGAAGCCTTTTTTTATATAATTTTCCTTACTTCGACTTGTTTTTAACCTGCGATTATTGGAAAAATCAGAAGTTCTATCTTTATGCAGCTTAATTAAATTTGAAAATTGATTTTTAATTAATTAGATATAACATGAATTAGAAACCAATCAATTAATCATAAAGATGATAAATTTTATTAATTAAATAGATTTGAACCCTAGATCTTCTTTTGATAATATATGGAGTATTACTACTATACTATAGATCCATAGGTCTATAATATAAATTATTATTTTTTTTGAGAATGTTTCTCCAATAGATAAACATCATTTCTTTATTTGATATTGTATATAATAAATATACATCATGAAAAAAATAATATCTCTTTCATTGTTTTAGGAAAGTTAAATGCTAACTTGTCTACTTATCAATATCTAACTAATATTGTAAAAAAATTTAAAATCAATATTAATATGTTAGATAAGGCTAAGTAGCAGTTATGTCTACTATTTCAAAAAATTTTATAAATTTTTTTGATTTTTTAGATATAAAAAATTAAAAATAAAAATAAAAGTAACAATAATTAAAACTAAATCAAATATATTATAAGATCCATATATATAATAAAAGAATCCCTAGTGGGCTCGTAGTCCCAACTCTCTGTTCTTTCAGGTGCTATAGATAATAAAGTACATGTAATATTGTTTGTTATTATAGTTGTTGTTATTAAGGATGGGTCCCTAAACTATTTAGTATATAAAATTTCGCAGATCAATTATGTCCCTTTTGAAAGGACATAATTATTTATTCATTACTTTAATAGGGATATAATTAAAAAAACACTTGGATCAAGTGTCCTAAATTACAAAAAACCTTTGTAGGTAGTTTTTTTTTGACCTTATATTTAAAAAAAAAACTTTTTAATAGTGAGGGACATTTGAATTATGTCCTTGCCTTTAATTTAGGGACCCATCTTTATGGCTGACACCAGTATGCCTCCAGAAAAATAATCATGAAATTCTTAAAGTAATCTCAGTATTCTTTGAAACACACAAAAAAAGACTTGGAAATTACTACACTGAAATTAAAACCAATATTTTAAATTCTATGTTCCTGAAAACAATGAACTTCTTTTTTGAATACCAATATACCTTCCATCTATCTGACAGTAACAAAGCAAGAATCATGAGAAACTTCTTAAACAAAAACTTACTTACAGTTTTTATGTCTCTTGGAATAAAATTAATATTAATATTGACAAAGTAGCTAAAACTTTTCTCTAAAGTGAAAAACTAAAACACCTATATCTCCTTCAAACACCTTTGTACTAATTGAAAAAAGGATCAATAACAATAGTATGCAGCTTGATTGTAAGGATAAAGTATTGCATGAAAGTACTATTAAATATAATGTCAATCAATTCAGCTCATATGCAGTGATTCCTAAATATAACAATAATCAATCCAATACTGGTGCAACATTAAATGAAAATTTCACAACACAATATACTACTCAAGACTATAATATGCCTAGTCATCTTCTATTACAGAATCCAGTCCAACCAGTCACAGCAAATATAAAAATTGATAAGTATTCCTTCCAAGCCAATTAGTAAAAACCCTAGAATCTCTTTTTATCTCCTGGACTGACAAAACTAACAAAGTGCTAGAAACATTCTAAATCAACAATAATATCAATTATTCTGATATTAGAAGTATTATTCAACTTAATAAACAAGAAAAAATTTTAAAAATGTGTAAAAAAATCAACAATTGTAATAGAAATTCTAAATCAATTGTCAGTTTCTTCCTTAAAATCAAAAGTGAATTACCAAATACTTCAAGAATCTCCTTTAAAGGTATATTCTCCAAAATCAAGCACAGAGATTGTGATTTTTTTAGAAAATTTGCAAAAGATGAACTAATTAAGAGATGATATCATAAAGAATATAAAAAACTTAAAAGCAGTTCCATACTAACTATTGCCAGGCTAATAACTTGAGATATATTATTTGAATCAATAGAAACAAGATTAAAAAAATTATTAACAAAGTATTTTTTGTTGCTTACCTCAGATTAACTGATTTTACACTTCTTAAATATTGACAAGTAGCTCAGCTACTAGAATATGGCTTCAATTTCTTCCTTGATCTTTTTTTTCAAAAAATCAACTATCAGAAATTATATAAAATATACAAAAAGTATATTTAAAAAGACTTACCAGTACTATTAGATGATTCCAAGAATATTTCAACTAGTCATCTTAGTTGACAAAATTTTTATTAATTGATTAGTTATTTTTAATATAATTAATTAGTTGCAACTAAAAATCTTAAATTCTGATTAATTAATTTAAATTTTTCAACTAATAATTTGTAATACTAATTCCAACCTCAATCAAAATCAAAATTCCCAAAACTATCCCAATCAACTAATGATTTGTAACACTAATCCCAACCTCAATCAAAATCAAAATTCCCAAGACTATTTCAATCATCTCAAGAAATGTCATAAGTGAAATTGCAAGCAGCCTCAGAGCTTCCTACAATTTTGACACCTTACTTATTTTATACTTTGTTAAAAAACCCAACCTTCTTGACAAACCTAAAGACCTTTCATCAAAATTTGTAAACTGGTTTTCCTTAATAGAAAGATATAAACTCACAGATCTTAAATTCCAGATCAATAAACTTAGAGAGCACTATTATGGTTCTAACAAATTACTAGAGTCTTGCTTCGACCTCCCTACCAAAGCTACATTTTTTTCTTTCATATAAGGACTTGCTATCCAACTTAGCCAAACACTTTCAGTCATCAATACTATAAAAGACTTCAAGAAAGGAGTTCATATTCTAAAGGAAAACAACTATGCAGTCAAACATTTTTTTATAACTATATCAGAGTAAAGCATTCACCATTCCCCTTACATTGGTATAGTAAAAACAATTTTATTTTTCTCCCAATTATTATACAAGAGGAGATAGATAATCTTATTGTAGATTTTAAAAACAAATTTCATATAAAACTTTCTCTAAATCCAAAATAGATTAAGAATAATCTTAACCAATCAAACAAGTCTAATATGCTGGATAATATTATCACAGTGGAAATAAATTTGATATTATTAAAGATCAACTAAATAGAAACTTTTCAGAATTCAAATAAATGATCACAAAAATCAAAAATAAATATTTTAGAGAGATTGGATTATTTTTTTTCTACCTGACATATTAAATATCACAGAATCTAACAAAGTTTTGAAAGATAATAATATCAATCTATCCCTTCTACTCACTAATGATTTATATCTAAATAATAATATTGTAATGAAATAATTAATTCCATTATATAAACTCTTTCCAAAACGCATCTACATCTGAATAAAATTACCAAAAAAGAAAACAAAAATTTTTTCTTCAAAAAAAACCGTAAAGGATCCTGAAGAGTCTTCTTCATCCTCCAAGGGTCAACCTGCTGAACCAACTCACACTCTACTTGATGTCCTCATCACCGATGTTGACAAATGTCTGGCCATAATTTTTTACAAAAACAACAGCACTAATATCATATACACTGCCTATCCCACTGCTAACACTCGCCTTCCAAAGTTCGAAAACCTTTCTAAAGCATGGCTGACACCAGTACGCCTTCAAGAAAATGGTCACGAAGTTCTCAAAGTAATCTCAGTCTCCTTTGAAGTACAAAAAAAAAGACCAGGAAACCACTACACTGAAGTCAAAACCAGTATCTTAAATCCCATGTTACTAGAAATAATGAACTTTTTTTTTGAATACTGACACACCTTCTGCTTAACTGACAATGATAAAGAAGGAATCATAAAGGCACTAATTAAACAGAAACTTACCTACAGGCTTCATGTCTCTTGAAACAAAATCGATATCAATATTGATGAAGCAGCCAAAACTTTTTTCTTGGAACGAAAAACTGAAATGCCCACACCCCCTCCAAACACTCCCGCCCTAATTGGGGAAAAGATCAATGACAATAGCATGCAGCTTGATTGTGAAGATGAAACACCACATATAAGTACCCCTGAACACAATGCCAATCAGTTCAGCCCCACGCAGCATCACCTGAACACAGCAGTGATCAACCTAGTTCCCGCACAACTTCAAAGGATGGCCTCATAATACAACATAACATGCAAGGACACAACATGCTCACCAATCCCCCCACATATGAGCCACTACAACCAGCCACAGCAAACATGGAAATTGATGAGCATCCCTCTCCAAGCCAATCAGTAGAGACTCTTGAATCCCTTTCTATTGACTGGGTGGATGAAACTAACAAACATCTAGATGAAAATCAAACTGAAAAATACTATGCCAACAGCACTTCTGATATAAGAAATACTCAACTCAATGAATAGGAAAAGATTCTGCAACTATGCGAGAAACTCAACAAATGTGAAAGAACAGTCAAATCTATTATCAATTTCTTCTTAAAAATCAAAAACGAACCAGCAGGCACCCCAAAAACTTCTCTCAAAGGAATCTTCTCAAAAATTAAGTACAGAGACCATGATTTCTTCAGAACATTCGCAAAGAATGAGTTAATCAAAGGCCAACATCAAAAGGAGTATGAGAAAATTGAGAGACAATTTCACTCAAATTACTGCCAAGCCAATAATTTGGGATACATCACCAGAACCACATGCAACAAAATTAGAAAAATGATAAACAAGGCTTTTTTTGTTGCCTACCTTTGTTCAACAGACCTAGCATTACTCAAGTACTGACAAGTCGCCCAGCTCCTTGAGTACGGATTTAACTTCTTTACTGACTCCACACTTCAAAAAATTGACTACCAAGAGCTTTACAAAATCTGCGAAGAACTCATTTAAAAAAACTTACCTGAATTAACTGCCGATCCAAGTAAAATTCCCACTGCAATAAAAATCAGACTTCCCAAAACTGTCCCAATTGTTTCAAGCAAGGACACAAGTGAAATTGTTAGCAGCTTGAGAGCCTTCTATAATTTTGACCTTCTCCCTACCACTTACTTCGTCAAAAAACCCGATCTTCCAAACAGACCAGTAGATCTCAACTCATAAGTAGCCCATCTCTTTCCACTTATGAAAAGATATGAGCTTGTAGACCTCAAATTTCGGGTAGACAAACTAAGAGAACACTACTATGTTCCAAGCAAACTGCCAGAATCTTATTTCGATCTTCCCCTACCAAAAGCCCAACTGTCACTATTATTCAAGGAACTACCAATCAATCTTGCAAAACATTTTCCAGTTGATAACACAATAAAAGAATTCAAGAGAGACATAAAACTTCTCAGAAACAACAATTACACAGTAAAACATCTCCCACTCAATTATATCAAAGTCAAGCGTCCCCTTTCTCCAGCGCACTAGTACAGTGAAAATAATTCTGTCCCCCTTCCTGTTACTACACAAGAAGAGGCGGACGAATTCATTGAAGACTTTTCCCACAAGTTTTATCTAAAACTCCCTCTAGGTCCTGAGTGAATCAAGGATAACCTCACTCAATCTGACAAATCCAAACTCCCAGAAGACCTTGCCACTATAGAGGCTGACTTGGATATTTCCAGAGAACAACTCAATAGAGATGCACTAGACTTCAAGCAAACAGTTGCAAAGATTAGGAACAAGTACCTAGGTGAAATTCCCAAAGAATGGATCACTCCGCTTCTTCCCAACCTTCCAAGTTTAGAAGAGGCAACTAGAATTTTAACCAATCTAAAAGTCAACTTAAACCTTTCATTAGAGGACAATCTTCATCTGAACGATCATATTAAGATACTTAGCAAACACTTCCACTTCAAAAAACTATCAAATAACTTCATAACTAAACCAGAGTCACCTAAGCCAGTGATGACTCTCCTCTCCAATTTAATCTAACAATGAATATAACCATAAATCAGGCCAACTCCCAACCTTTCTTAGACAATATTACCAATATAAACTTCCTATCTATTAACGCACCAAGCACACCTCAACAACTTTTATCCTCCCAACTAACTCCGAAAATATCAACAAGAAACTTAATCACCATATCTACATTCAATGTTCAGGGCCTCTCCCAAAGAGGCAAATGTAGTAAACTCACCAAAGCAATTACAAATGATAGATGCATTCTTTGCTGCTTTGAGACAAAGGCATCTCTCAGCAACCCTCTTCCAAAGAAAATTAATAATCTCACAGTCATCTCAAGCATGCCATCAAACAATACTTGCAATGGGGCCTGTATATTCATAACAAAGTCTATTAGCAATCACATTTTTAGCACATTTGCTCAAAATGAATTTTGGTGTGCTATCCACCTCAAATTCAAACCTAAAGTCAACATAATAATAATCTCCTGTTATCTGCCACATGAAAAAACAGCAAGGAAGCTCGCAGTTACCTTGCTGAGGAACTTTATCAGAAAACATCAAAAAAAATATATTATCTTGGCAGGCAACTTCAATACCTATCCACTCAACTTCCTTGCTATCAAGGCCCCAACCACACCACACAAACAATCTATTTACAGATACCTCAACAGATTCACTGATATTGCAAAGATGATAAACAAGAAAAATTATTTTACTCATATAACCAACACAAGTGCCTCTAGAATCGACCAAATCTGGATTACACATGACCTGGCCAGCAAGATTCTAAGTTATAAAGTCATCGAACAAGAAGCCATCTTCACAGATCATATGCAAATAACTACCATCCTGGATTGGTTCGAATATAAACTAGACAGAATTTCATTTTCCACCAATGTCTATCAGTTTAACAAAGCCTCCAAAGAACAAATATTCACAATGCAAGAGGACATCGAGATCGCTTGCCTTGCCAACCGCAATCAGTCATGGGAAAGTCTCAATAATATAATTAAAAAAGCTTTAGATAACAACATCCCCCAAAGAAAACAAACAACTCCTAACTGAAACAAGAATTTGATCAAACATTATACCATAGCAATTAAGTCCACAAAAAAGATGTTAGGAGTCATAAGAGAACAAAAGCTGCCAATACCGAAACTTCACCGCACAGCATCAATGATACACAACAGAATCTCTAACTCAATCCTCTTCCCAAAATTATTGAAAAAGGTTATAAGACTTTTAATCAGTGAAAAGACATTCAAAGCAAACAAAACTATTGCATTCGAGTTACAAAAAGGTATTAAGGAGAACTACACCAGATTCTGGAGCAAACCCAAACACACCCTCAAAAAAAGCCCTAGCTGATCTAAAACCATTCCTTAACCTCTCGATTCTTTCGGAAGGAGATGAGCTACACGACGACCCTGATAAACTAATCGAAATTATCACAAATCATTTCAAAAAAATCCTTGAACCAAAACCTTTTATTATTGATCAAAATTGGCAAGACAAGTATTCCCCTCTAGGGTCAATTCTGGACGATGTATTTATCACAGTCTCCAGTGAAATCTCACTCCTAGAAATTGACTCGGTCCTTTTCTGTCTGCCCAAGAGAAAGGCACTAGGATTCACTTGCATTTCATATAAAGCCTGGATCAATCTCGATACAACGGCAAGACAACAAATCAAAAACTTATTCAACAAAGTACTTTCCACATCCCTTCCACCTAAACATTGGAAACAGTCAGCTATCACCCTGTTGCCAAAAAAAATAGTCTGGTCACACAATCTAGCAGACACTTGCCCTATCTCACTAATCAAAACCAGTCGCAAAATCTTCACCAAAATAATTAACAAATGAGTTTCTGATATAATTGACAAAGGAAAGATTCTCTCAATATTCAACTTTGCCAGCCTAAAAAACCAAAGCACCATGGAACCAATATCAATCATCAACTCTGAACTTGAAATTGCCAATAATTTGGGGAAAGACTTATGAATCTCCTTCTTCGATATTTCCAAAGCTTTCGACTCAGTTAATCTTAACAGCCTCGAAGCAGCTATGAAAAGAATAAAATTGCTTACACAAGTTACTTTACTAGTCCTAAACCTGCTCAACAACAGAGAACTCCAAATAATCTCCCACTATAAATTAACAGACCCCTTACATATTAACAATGGCATTGACCAGGGTGAAACACTAGCCCCTCTCCTTTGAACTATCTTCTACGATCCTATGGTTACCAAAGTTACCAATGACACATCATCAAATTCAAAAATACTGGCTTATATAGATGACGTTGCTATACTCAGCAGCTCTCTCAACTCCCTCCAAAGCACCACAAACATTTTCTGCTCCTTCCTCAAAATAAACTCCATAAAATGCAACAAAAAGAAAACCAAACTAATTAACAATCTCAGTTCTAAAAACCCATGCCGAGATCAAGTATTATACGTAGAGGATGAACCCGTACAAGCCAAGCCTCGCCATGAAGCTATCAGATACCTTGGAATATTTATATCTGGCAAATTATGCTCCATCCCTACCAAAACAAAACTGATAAAGAAAATCAGTAACTTCACAAGAGCAATCTCAAATCAAAAGGGATGGAATGAATCAATCACAAGGCAAGCATCCCACTGGATAATTCCAGCACAACTCGACTATGCCGCACAAGTTATCATTCTAACTGCCACAAATCTAAACAAGCTACAAGCAAAGATAAACAAAGCAATTAAAAACAAAATGGGTCTAGAAAGAACAATTTCAGACAAAATTGTTTTCTCACATGCAGGACTTAACATCACCAAGCTCGAAAACAGAAGAGACCTCACAACTATCAAACTGTTAGTCACCAAACTCACCAATCCAAAAACTATTGCTCAGACCAGAAACAAAATAAAGTCGATACAAGCAGCAAGCGCAATTTGGTCATGTCCCATTTGTGATCCACTTTTTTTTAAAACAATATAGTTAACAGCAACAGCACAGCTAGCAAAAAAATACAATATCAACATCTGCCCTTCCCCATGCCCCTTCAAAATCCCGAACCACCAGCAGTTAATTGGCTTCTTCACCAAAATCAATAAAAAAGTGGCCCTTACACTCTACTATGCTAACCTTAGAACAGTACAAAACCTATTTGTCTTTGCAACAGGTGACAAACTCTCATGGCAAAAACTTCTTATGCACAAAGGCTACATATCAACTGGTCCCACTCCTCACTGGTTCACAAACATTCCACAATCAAGTTTCACAATTATTAGAGACACACTACCAGCACCCAACCACAGACCACAGTTTTGGGCATATCTAACAAACACTAACACACCAAATTTTATTAAAGTCAAACGTAACGCCATTGCACATCAAATTATTACAGGTCCTCATTATATAGCCAACAATGCCAAACGCTTAGAGGCATGTATCTGTAATATATAGCTATGCTTCAAAACACACAATATCAATAAACTCAAATCCATATGGTTAATAAAAAGAAATGATAAACACTACAATCTCAACAATTTGCAAGAACTTATCAATAGCTTTGCCTCTGGACCCCCCCACACCTTAATCATAATTATACCCCATCAATCTTTATTCCCAACACCAACTCACTATACAATGTACTTTTAAACAACAATACAATTACCACCCATGATTCTCAGGCATTCCTCATATACAATCTCAACTCTAACCCTCTCCCTCTGTTCTGGTCAATTCTTGCCTCACTTTGCTCAAATGCTCCCCAGCTATCTACAATTATGTGCTTTTCCATATACAAACTTAATACAGAACTATCCGAATACATCAACCGCCAGATAATATATCCTCACAGCAGCCTTATTCAAACCATCAACACATAGTTCAAAAGCAAACAGATTACTTTAACCTGGATTCTCGACAAAAAAGAACTTCTCTCAACGACTCCTCAAGGCATACTGACACCTATTCTTCTTATGCTTCCAACTATCTATAGCACATCCCCACTAATCAACACCAACCTTGCAACCAGTATCACACAATGGATTAAATTCATAAACTACTACACCAACCTCTTTAACATCCTTCTAAGTGATTCTGCCATAAACAAACCAAGAAGCTTTTCTGAAATCGACATTATTATTAAATTCAACAAAAAACTATCAGAAACAGACAGACTAAAATTTCGATCACTAGCAACTTTTAGAACTAAAATTGTAGCAAACCAACTTCCTACTCGAGACAAACTGCACAAAAGATACCCTCTTCTCTACAAAGATAAACTGTGTCCCTGATGCGAGGCATATCCAGAAACCTTAGATCATGTATTTTCATATCACCATGGTCTTCCCACATTAAGGAAAAAAAGAGACAAACTTGAGGTCCTCATTGCTCTCAACATCCCCAAAGAGAAACTTAATTCAAGAGAGGCATACCTCCTTCAAACAACCAACTTAACAGGCAAAATTCTACTCAATCTAGCCCTTGGCAAGTTTAACAACCTTTTTAATATCATTCAGAAAAAAGAAGACATCTCAAATCACTCTCTCAAAATTTTGAACAAAATCTGGAAACAGCGCTCAGCAACTGCCATCAC
>CAJVPV010000672.1:0-19809 GCA_910591835.1 Acaulospora morrowiae | reverse complement strand
CTACAAGAATGATAATTACGTTTATTACTTTTTGTGTGTTTAAGTTTGTTGTTATTGCGTTCTCTCTCTTTTTTTTTTCCCTTGCGTAGTTTCTATAAGAGGGGGTGACACTATTTAGATTTATGGTCGTGACTGTGGAGGTGATCTGCAGGTGCTGATCCTATTGAAAATCTGGGATCTTAATTCCATCCTTTAGGGAAACAATACATCACTCCCATAAATTGCATCTAGAGGCTTTGGCTAAAGATGGATGAGTTGGGTCAGGGAAATTTGTACTTTGCATGTATTCTCGTGCGTGTAAGGGTTCTCTATGATTTAATAAATAAACGACACCAATCTGATTGTGGGATTAAAAAAAAAAAATTAACAATCTTTAAGATATATAGAAATTAAATTAATTGTAGCCTATTGCAACTCTATAATTAGTACACAATAGTACCAAGTAGGTGTTTGCATACTAAAGGTGTTAAATAACTAATGCCTATTCAAAATGATAATACTATGGCTGATATAAAAATTTTTTTATCAGTAAAATTGTTTAAATTTTTAAATATTAAGAATTTATTAGAAAGTACTTGCATTTGAGTAGTTAGTATTAGAGTTTGTAGCCAGAGTAGTTTTTTTCCATATAATTCCTGAGATTGTTAAGATAGTGGCAGTTGCTAAGTACTGTTTTCAGATTTTGTTCAAGATTTTGAGAGAGTAATTTGAAATCTCTTCTTTTTTTTCAATAATATCAAAGGGATTATTTAACTTGCTAAGAGCTAAGTCGAGTAGAATTTTGCCTGTTAGGTTGGTTATTTGAAGAAAATACATCTCGCTTGAATTTAGTTTCTCTTTGGAATGTTGAGAGCAATGATTATTTCAAATTTGTCTCTTTTTTTTCTCAATATAGAAAGACAGTGGTGGCATGAGAAGATGTGATTTAGGGTTTCAGGATAGGCTACATATTGAGGACACAACTTATCTTTGTATAGAAAAGAGTATCTTTTGTAAAGTTTGTCTTAAGTAAGAAGTTGATTTGCTACAATCTTGATTCAGAAGGTTGCTAGTGATCAGAACTTTATTTTGACAATTTCTTTTAATCTTTTGTTAGATTTGATGATAATATTTATTTCAGAGAAGCGTTTAGGTTTGTTTATAGCAGATTCATTTAAAAGAATATTGAAGAGGTTGGTGTAATAGTTTATGAATTTAATCTATTGTGTTATGCTGGTTGCAAGATTGAGATTAATTAATGGAGATGTGCTATGAATAGTTGGATATATGAGAGGATAGGTGTCAAAGTGCCTTGAAAAGTGGTTAGAGAGAATTATTTTTTGTCAAAAATCCAAGTTAGGGTAATCTGTTTACTTTTGAGCTATGTATTAATTATTTAAATAAGACTGTTATAAAAATATTTTACTTGACAATTGATGTACTTAGATAAATAAATGTTAAATTTGTGCATGAAAAAGCAGATAATTGTGAATAGTCGGGAAGCTTTTAAACAGAGTGAGGTGAGAATTGACTAGAAGAGAGAAAGAAAATTGAGATTCAGATTGTATGTGAAAAGTACCTGAGAATCATATGTAGTAATTGTGTTATTATTTAAGAAGTAGATTGTGTAGTCGATTAATACTAAAAATAAAGATTAATAGGGAATAGTTATAATTGGAGTATAAAGGGATTGGGAGGAGAGGCTATTGATAAGTTCTTACAAGTTTTTAAGAATATAGTGGATACTATTTCTTTTTGTTGACCATATAGATTTGATTTCATTGATATTAAGGATTTTTAATCATGGCTGTATATTACAAGTACATATTTTTAAACGCTTGGTATTGTTGGCTATATAATGGAGATCTGTAATTCTTTGACATGTAGTAGTTAAAGATAGGTCCTTAAATTAAAGGCAAGGATATAATTCAAATGTCTCTTACTATTAAAAAAGTTTTTTTAAAAATATAAGGTCAAAAAAAAACCATATACAAAGGTTTTTTGCAATTTAGATCACATGATCCAAGTGTTTTTTGAATTATGTCCCTATTAAAGTAATGAATAAATAATTATGTCTCTTCAAAAAAGACATAATTGATCTGCAAAATTTTATATGCTAAATAGTTTAGGGACCCATCCTTAATAGTAGTGTTATGTTTAACCTTGATGAAATTTATGTGTTAGAATTTGCTAAGTATATCTAGAACTGTGATCTGTCGTTGGATATTGGCAATGTGTCTCTGATGATTATAAATCTTTATTGTGAAATATTTGTGAACCAGGAGAGAGCAAGGCCAGTTGATATATAGCCTTTGTGTTTGTGGAGTTCTTGCCATAAAAGTTTGTCACCTGTTCCAAAGACAAATAGATTTTGTATTGTTTTAAGATTAGCATAATAGAGTGTGAGAGCCACTTTTTTGTTAACTTTGATAAAGAAGCTGATTGACAGTTGGTGGTTTAATATTTCAAAGAGACATAGGAAGGGACAGATATTAATATTATATTTTTTTGCTAGCTGAGCTATTGCTGTTAGCTATGATGTCTTGAAAAAAGATGAGTTACATATAGGACATGACCAAATTGCATTTGCTGCTTGTATAGACTTTATTTCATCCCTGATATAAGCAAAAGTTTTTGAATTGGTGAGCTTGGCGATTAGCAATTTGATAGTTGTGAGGTCCCTTCTGTTTTCAAGCTTAATGATGTTAAGGCCTGCATGAAAAAAGAGGATTTTGTATAAGATTGTTCTTTCTATACCTATTTTGTTTTTAATTACTTTGTTTATCTTTGCTTGTAGCTTGTTTAGGTCTGTGTCAGTTAGGATAGTGACTTGTATGGTATAGTTCAATTGTGCCGGAATTATTCAGTAAGATGTTTGTCTTGTAATTGATTTATTTCAACTCCTTTTAATTTGAAATTGCCTTTATGAAATTGCTAATTTTTTATATAAGTTTTGTTTTAGTGGGTACAGAGCATGATTTGCCAGATATGTATATATCAAAGTATCTGATTGCTTCATAACAAGGCTTGACTTGAATAGATTCATTATTTATATGTAGCATTTGATCTCGGCATGAATTTTTTGGATTGAGATTATCAATTAGCTCAGTTTTCTTCTTGTTACATTTTATGGAGTTGATTTTAAAAAAAGGAACAAAAAATGTTTGTAGTGCATTAGAGAGAATTAAAAGAGCTACTAAGTTTGATAACATCATCCATATAGGTAAGTATTTTTGATTTTGGTAATGTATTATTAGTGACTTGACCGACTATAGGATTATAAAAGATAGTTCAAAGAAGAGAAGCTAGTGTTTCATCCTGGTTGATTCCATTGCTGGTCTGTAGGAGATTGATTAGTTTGTAGTAGAAGATTATTTGAAGTTTTCTGTTATTAAACAGATTTAAGACTAATAAGATAACTTATGTGGGCAACTTTATTCTTTTTATGGCTGTATCCAGGCTATTCAGATTGACTGAGTCAAATACTTTGAATATATCGAAAGAGAAAATCCATAATTCTTTTTTCAAATTGTTAACAGTTTCTAATTCAGAGTTAATGATTGATATTGGTTTCATAATGCTCTGGTTTTTCAGAACCGCAAAGTTAAATTCTAAGAGAATCTTTCCTTTGTCAATAATATCAGAAATTTGTTTGTTAATGATCTTGGTGAAGATTTTGCAACTGGTTTCAATTAGAAAGATGGGACAAGTATCTGCTAGGTCATGTGATAAGATTATTTTCTTTAGCAACAATGTGATAGCTAACTGTTTTTAGTGTTTAGGTAGAAGGGATATGGAGAGCACTTTATTGAATAGATTTTTAATTTGTTGCCTCACTGTTGTGCCAAGATTGATCCAAGCTTCATATTGAATACAAGTAAGTCCTGATATCTTTCTCTTAGGTAAACAAGTAAGAACTGAGTCAATTTTGGGAAGTGAGATTTCATTGAAAACTGTATTGAATATACTGTATCATCAGGAATTGATCTTGAGAGTAAATATTGATCTTGCCAATTTTGATTGGTATTAAATAGTTTTAATTCAAGGATTTTTTTGAAATGATTTGTAATAATTTTGATTAATTTGTCAGGATCATCATATAGCTTGTTTCTTTCTGAAAGAATTGAAAAGTCAAGGGATGGTTTTAAATCACCTAAGGCTTTTTTAAAAGTGTGTTTGGATTTGCTCCAGAACCTGATATAATTCTTCTTAATATTCTTTTGTAATCCAATTATAATAGTTTCATTTGCTTTGACTATTTTTTTATTAATTAGATATAAAGATAGGTCCCTAAATTAAAGGCAAAGACATAATTCAAATATTTCTTACTATTAAAAAAGTTTTTTTAAAAATATAAGGTTTAAAAAAAACTATCTATAAAGGTTTTTTGCAATTTAGGCCACTTGATCCAAGTGTTTTTTAAATTATGTCTCTATTAAAGTAATAAATAAATAGTTATATCCCTTCAAAAAGAACATAATTGATCTATGAAATTTTATATGCTAAATGGTTTAGGGACTTATTCTTAATTAAGCATTTTATGACTTTTCTCAATAATTTTAAGAAGTGAGCTGAGTTGGAAATTCTGTTATGTATCATTAATGCTGTATAATGGAGTTTTGGTATTAAGGGTTTTTGTTCTCTTATAGCTTTTAGCACTTTTTGCAAACTTGATAGTGTTTTGTTAGGTCCTTATTGCAATTAGCAGTTGTTTGTTTTCTTTAGGAAATGTTGTCATTTAAGGCTTTTTTGATAATGTTGTTAAGACTTTCCCATGAGTGGTTCTGGTTGGCAAGGCAAGCGATCTCAATGTTCTTTTGTATTGCTTGTATTTGTTCTTTAGAGGCTTTGTTGAATTGGTATATACAGTATTTATGAAGAATGTAATTCTATCAGGTTTATATTTGAACCAATCCAAAATAATAGTTACTTGCAAATGGTCAATGGAGATGGCTTCTTGTTTGATAACTTTGTAATTTAAAATCTTGCTGGCCAAGTCATATATAATTTAAATTTGATCAATTCTGGAGGCACTTGTATTGGTTATATAAGTGAAAATATTTTTCTTGTCTGTAGCCCTTGCTATATTTATAAATCTATTGAAATATCCATAAATGGATCATTTGTGTGATGTGATTGAAGTATTTATAGCAGGAGAGTTAAGTGGATAGATATTGAAGTTGCCTGCCAAGATGATATTTTTTTTTAGTAATAAAATTCTTTAGAGAGATAACTGCAAGCTTTTTTGCTATTTTTTTGTGTGGCAGGTAGCAAAGGATTATTATAATGTTGACTTTTGGTTTGAATTTGAGGTGAATGGCACACCAGTATTCATTTTGAGCAAATGTATTAAAAATGTAGTTACTGATAAACTTTATTGTAAAAATGCAGATCCCGTTGCATGTGTTGTTTAATGATATACTTGAGATAATTGTAAGGTTGTTGAGTTTTTTTGGAAGTAGATTGCTAGAAGATGCATTTGTTGTTTGTAATTGTTTTACTTTTTGAAAGAGGTCCTGGACGTTAAGTGCTAATATAATAATTAGATTTCTTGTTAAGATTTTTGGGATTGGTTGAGAGGGTGATAACTGTTAAGAAATGTTCAAAATATTGATAGGAGCAGAGTTTGTTGTGATAAGATTGACTAAGGGGGGTTGAAAGTTGACCTAGTTTGTAATCATATTTATTGTTATATTAAGTTGAAGAGAAGAGCCATTACTGATTCAGGTGACTCTGGTTTAGTTATAAAGTTATTTGATAATTTTTTGAAGTGGAAGTATTTGCCGAGTGTCTTGATATGATCATTCAGATGAAGGTTATCTTTTAGCAGAAGATTTAAATTGACTTTTAGATTGGATAGGATTTTGATTACTTCTTATAAGCTTGGGAGGTCAGGAAGGAGAGGGATAATTCATTCTCTGGAGATTTTTTCTAGATATTTGTTCTTAATTTTTGTAACTGTTTGTTTGAAGTCTGGTGTATTTCTGTTAAGCTAGTCTCTGGAAATATTCAATTCTGCCTCTACTGTAGCAAGGTCTTCTGAAAGTTTAGATTTGTCATATTAATTGTGATTATTCTTGATTCACTTGGAAACTAGAGGAAGTTTCAAATAGAATTTGTGCCTTAAGTCTTTAATAAGTTTATCCATCTCTTCTTGTGTGATAGCAGGAAGGAGAATGAAATTATTTTTACTGTATTAATGTGCTGGGAGAAGAAGATGTTTGACTTTGATATAATTAAGTATGAGATATTTTACTGCATAGTTGTTGTCTCTGAGCAATTTTACACCTCTTTTGAAATCTTCTATTGTGTTGTCTACTGGGAAGTGTTTTGCAAGGTTGATTGATAATTCCTTGAATAATGGTGGCAGTTGAGCTTTTGGTAGGAAAATCAAAGTAGGATTCTGGAAGTTTGCTTGGAATATAATAGTTTTTCTTAATTTGTCTATATGGAATTTGAGATCTGCAAGCTTATATCTTTCTATAAGTGGGAAAAGATAAGCTATTTCTAAATTAAGGTCTTTAGGTTTGTTTAAAAGGTCAGATTTTTTGATAAAATAGCTAGTGAGGATAAGGTCAAAATTATAAAAGACTCTCAAGCTGCTGACAATTTTACTTGTGTCTTTGTTTCAAGTAATTGGAACAGTTTTGGGAGGTCTAATTTTTATTGCAGTAGGAATTTTACTTGGATTGGCAGGCAGATCAGATTAAAGATAGGATTTTAAACTATGTGATGCTAAATGTCACCTGATTTAAGTTATATGTAGATCAATTTAGGTTATAAAAGTTTAATAATCAAAACAGATAACAAATAGTCATCACCTGTTTAGGAACCCATCTTTGGCTCAGATAAGTTTTTTTGGATGAGTTCTTTGCATGTTTTATATAACTTTTGATAATTAATTTTTTGGAGTATGGAATCGATAAAGAAATTAAATCCATACTCAAGAAACTAGGCAACTTTTCAATACTTAAATAATGCTAGATCTTTGAGCAAAGATAGTCAACAAAGAGAACCTTATTAATTATTTTTCTGATTTTATTATATGTGGTTTTGGTGACATATCCCAGATTATTGGCTTGACAATAGTTTGAATGAAATTGTCTCTCGATTTTCTCATACTATTTTTGGTATTGACCTTTGATTTATTCATCCTTTGAGAATGTTCTGAAAAAATCATAATCATTGATTTGATTTTTGAAAAAATTCCTTTAAGGGAAGTTTTTAGAATGCCTACTGGTTCGTTTTTGATTTTTAGAAAGAAGTTAATTACAGATTTGACTGTTCTTTTACATTTGTTAAGTTAATTCCAGGATTTTTTTCTGTTCATTGAGTAGGGCATTTCTTATGTCAGAGGTGTTGGTGACATTATTCTTTTCAATTTGGTTTTCAATTGGATATTTGTTGATTTTATCTGCCCAGTCAATAGAAAGGAATTCAAAAGTCTCTACTGATTGGCTTGGGAGAGCTGCTCATCAATTTTTATGTTTACTGTGTCTGGTTGAAGTGGCTCATGTGTAGAAAGGTAAATGGGCATGTTGTGTCCTTGAATGTAATGCTGTGCAATAGGTTTGTCATTTGAAATTGTATAAGAACTGGGTTGGTCACTGCTGTGTTCTAGAGATGTTACATTAGAGCTAGTTTGATCGATATTATATACTGGAGTGCTTGCATGTTGTGCATTATTCTCATAATCAAGTTGCATGTTATTGTTATTGATCCTTTCTCCAATTAGAGCAGAAGTGTTAAGAGGAGATATGGATATTTCAGTTTTTTACTTCAGAGAAAAAGTTTTAACTGCTTCATTGATATTAATGTTAATTTTATTTTAGGAAACATGAAGCCTATAAGTAAGTTTTGTTTAAGAAGTTCTTTTATGATTTCTGCTTTATCACTGTCAGTTAGGCAAAAGATATGTCACTATTCAAAAAGGGAGTTCATTGTTTTCAGAGACATAAAGTTTAAAATGTTAATTTTGACTTTAGTATAGAGATTACCAAGTCTTTTTTTGTATACTTCAAAGGTGACTGAGATTACTTTGAAAACTTCGTAGTTATTTTCTTAAAGACGTAATAGTGTTAGCCATGCTTTTGGAGGGTTTTCAAATTTTGGAAGGCAAATGTTGGCAGTGGAGTTGGTAGTGTATACAACATTGATATAATTGTTTTTGTAAAAGATTACAGCCAGGTATTTGTCAACATTAGTAATAAGAACATCAAGTAAAATATGAGTTGGTTCAATAGGTAGACTCTTGAAGAAGGAGAAAGATCCTCTAGGATCCTTTATGGTTTTTTTTTATGAGAAAATTTTTCATTTGTTTTTATGATAGTTTTATTCATATGTGGATGTGTTTGGAAAGAGTTTTATTTATTTATTTGTTTTTTTTTTTTAAATTGTAAAAGGGCATCAGATGCAAAACTTTATTGATATATAAAATTATATTCAAGTTATATCAAACATCTTTATATACAGTATTACATAAATTAATGTTAACATATCTATGATGCTAATTATTACTATCCTTGGTACACTTAATGTGCTTTAGATTAGCTTTAGTGCTGAATGGTTAATGCCCTTTCAGAGCTGATACAAATGCTTGCATTTTGAGTGAATTGCTGCTTAGGTCCATTTGTGGATTCATTGTTTTTATAATTAGTTCTATCAGAGATGACTCCTCCAATGAGTTCTATTGTGTAATTGTTCTGTTAATATTTGTAATTACATGGGGATGGCCATTCCATTTAATTTATAAAGCTATTGAGATGATGGCTGTTGTCGACCTTGGTACTCAAATCAATGTGTAGAGTAATGCTAAGGCTTTATTTACAAATTTGGCTTGACTTTTTGCTGAAAGGTGAAAATCTATTTCTGTTATTTCACTTGCAACTTTGTTCAGTCCTAACCTTCTTCTGAGACTTAGTCTTTGTATTTGATTGTTCATGTTGACTAATTTCTTTTTTGGATTGCTTTTGTTTAAAAGTTTCGTTAAACTTTTCTTGAGTTTGGCTTTAATTTCTCTTTAGACTGGTATACTTTTGTAGCACTCAAAGACATGTTTCTGGATTTCTGCTTCAGTGAGACATCTGGGACACAAGTTATCTTCATATGTGTTGGGATATCTTTTGTGAAGGAGTTGTCTAGTAGGAAGTATTCCGCTAATCATTTTTGCCCTAAAGGCTAATAATGAGAGCAATTTATCTTGTTATTTTTGATAAGGAGTTTGTTTGCTTTGTTAGAGTCTGAAGATTACATATTTTTATGCTAGTGTTCATCTTTTTCCAATTGAAGAGCTATTCATGATGTTAGTGAGTCTAAAAATATGTTACACTTTTTTGATCCATGTTACAGAGCTGTAACCCCACATGTTTTTGATTCTTGGCCCTGTGATATAATCTATTGATTCTATTATATTGTCAATTCCTATAATTGATTCAATGTCCTGTTGTTCTAAGGAAGTTAGGTTTTTTTCCAGCTTTAGTTTAATGTTTTTTTGACTACAGATAGTATTGATACTTTCAATCAGAAAACTATATGGTGTTTTAACTCTTTGGTTCAAATATTCTGGCATTTTCAATTAGATTTTTCTTGACATGTTAATCGATATGTATTATTGGTTGTTTGCTGCTTCCACTAGGCCAAGAATTCCTAGGAGAGTATTTATTGGTTGTGGATTGCTGAAGTGAAATGTCATACTTGTATTGTGTTAATAAACCTCTAAAAGCTCTTCTTTTGCCACCAGATCGAACTGAAAAAATAGGCAATCTACAACCTGTTTGATATTTTTTATTGTATTAGAGTTTAGGTAAATTTCTGGTTCCTTGTTTTCTCAGAAGCTAATTTTTACTGTTAGGTTTGTTTTTGGGATCATTTTATGCTGTAGCTAAAGCTAAATCTCATCTGTTGAATTGGCCAGACAATATTCATTGATAGCTTTATATGTCCATAGAGACATTGTTTCCTTAATTGGTATGTTCATTTGGTATGTGTTGTAATAACAATTGTACTTCTTAAGAGTTTTGTCAGCCTCCAATTTATAATGCTTGCCTTTGATGAGGGATTGCATGCTGTTGTGATTAATTCTTGCCTTGATAAAGCTCAATTTATTATTGTGGATATAGGCCTAAAATCTGGCCCTTGTATTGGAAATGCATGTTGAAGTACCTTTATATCTGGATGTAATATTGATGTTGATGAATCAACTGGGGATAGATCCTTTTGGAGTTGGATGGAAGTATGTATTGAACTCATGCCATGACAATTTGTTGCTTGTTCTGAATACTAGTAAGTTCTCAAGGAACCTTATATTGTCTCTGTGCAAACCTAGGGCTTGACACCTCAAGTATTTGTTTCTAAAGAAAAAGTGCAACCCTAGGAATTACTAGCATTGGCATGATTGAATTGATAGTTGACTGGGCATATATTGATTTGATACTTTTTACACAATGCTGCTGCTTGTGTGATCCATGTTTCTGAAAATACTTCTAGGTGATATAATGGGCAGAGCCAGATGGCATGACTGATCTGAAAAGAGTTAATTTCTGTTTTTATGGCCTCTTACATTTTATGTTGCTTAGTTTAACTACTAGGAGCCTTGCTAATGTGAGATCTTGTCTTTCAGAGAAGTTTTTAAGATTGAAATCAGCTTGTATATATACTACTTTGTCTAATATGGTTTTTTCTACTTTCAATCTTCATTTGATTAAGTTGTTTGCTTTGGCTTAAAGGTTTTGTACCTGACCTTTAGAAAGGGAGCTTGAAAGGAGAGTGTAATCGAGTTTGCTAAGAATAATCCAGTCTAGAACCTGCTTTGTTATTGGGCCATTTCATCTTTGTTTGTGACAAGCTTCTATGATCTGATATATATTGTGAGAGGAAAAATAAAAACAAGAGTAACGCAATTGGAATCATGTGACTGGCGATCGACCCAGGATCACAAGAAGAAAAGGAAGGTAAAAATAGATCTGAAACCGGCACTTGTAATGAAATAATAATGATATAATTAGTGTTAAATTAGATAATAGCGCCAAAAAGTAGTAGAAATTCTCTTACCTTTCGTTATGTTTCTAAATTGTTCTTAAACTTTTCTTGTAAAAAAGTATAAAATGTTAGTATTTATTCTTTAAAATAAAAGGAAAGCAGATAATGGTGACTAAAGTGAATTAATAAAGAGAAATTACTTACCTCAGTCAAATCGAACACCTCGACAGAAACTATCCACCTGTCACAATATTCTCAATACTGGACAGCTGGAGGTGTTTTTATTTGAGTTTCCTGTGAAGAAGTTGTCCAGGTAGCGAAGGAAAGTCTTGCTACTAAAACGATTAACCACTGAGTTCATTATCTTTAGGCCTGCATCTCTTTGGAGGTGTTTGTCAACTAATGTAGTAATGAGTATTGTTTTATCTGCATTATATTTAATATTGTTCAGAGAAAGGAAGGAGCAGAATGTATCTGTGAACTCTTGTAAATGTTCTAAGAATTGTGCCATTAGGAGGATGTCATCCATATATATAAGAATGTTATGTGTGATTGCTTGGTACTTGGAGTGACTAAAAAAACTGAGACCATAGGATCATAAAAAATAGTTTATAAGAGTGGTGAAAGAGTTTCTCCTTGATCTAATCCTTTTATAACTTCCACTTCTCTAGTTTTGTCAAAGTTTGTTGCAACTGAGAGCTTGTGTTTTTACAGCAGATTGTAAAAGATATTGATGAGTTTAGCTAGAACTTTGATTCTCTTAAGGGCTACATCGAGACTATTGAGATTGACTAAGTCAAATGCCTTTGATATGTCAAAAGAGGCCATCCATAGTTTGTTGTTTAGATTTTTTGCAGTATTTAGGGTTGATGCTGCAATTGCTAGTGATTCCATTGTACTCTAGTTGGTAAGCCCTGCAAAACTTGCTTTTGAGAGTATATTATACTTACTTATAGTTTCTGATAATCTGGCATTAATTATTTTTGTAAAGACTTTTCTTGTGGACTCGATTAAAAAGATTGGGCACATACTCACCACTCTTCTTGACCATATAATTTTCTTTGGTAAAAGCACAATTGTTGAGTTTTTCCAGCCTATAGAAATGGTTTCGTCATGCAAAATTTGATTGTATAGCTGGAGCAACATTGTTTTGAGACTACTTCGAGGATATTGATCATTTCATAAGTAATTCCTGTGCTGCCTGGGGTTTTATCTAGGGATAGGTTCTTGAGTATGTTTGTGAGTTCATCAAGACTGACTGGACTTAGGCTGCTGTTGAACCATTCCTCATTAATTGAACCAATTGGGCTGTACTTTGTGGCCCAATATGGGTCTGAGAGGTTTACGCTTTTGTTGGATAGAATGTTCTCGAAATAGGTGATTATAATATTTTTAATCTCTTCTGGATTATCTGTTAGAACTCCCTGGTTATTCTGAATAAAGTTGAGATCTAGCAATGGCTTGAGATTATCCAAGGCTTTTTTGATGAAACTTTTTGGTCTTTTCCAAAATTTGATATAATTGGTGATGATGCTCTTGCTAATCTGTTCAATGTAACATTCTTTAATATTATTGAGTCTTTTCCTAATCAGAATATTTCTGATTTGATTGAGGGACTTGATGGAGATTGGCTCCGATCCAAGAATCTTTTCATAAATTTGTCTAATATGATTTGGAATTTTTGTTGAGCTTGATTTTTTCTTCCTTGAAATTGTCTTTTTGATCAATTTAATTGTGTTAAAATGCTAACCACCTCCATGCTGTGGACTTTTGTTGATTGTTGGTTTAATTATTGGAATATTATTTCTAGCAGCGTTTACAATGGCATTATTAAATGAAATCCAGGACTGGTTTTCTGTTATGGAGATTCTGAGTTCAACCTCTTCTTTGAAGTTTTTCTTTTGTTCAAATGTAGCCTGTTTCCAGTCAAAGAGCTTGGTTTAACAATTTGCCAACTTTAGCTTATATTCAAACCAATTGAAAATAACTTGGACCTGCTTGTGATCTGTGTATATTGATGAGGATTCTGTGGTTCTTGCACAAAGAACTTTGAAGACTATATGGCTTGTGCATCAGACTTGATCTATTCTTGAGGCATTGGTTTGCATAATGTGAGTAAATTCATTTTCCCTGTTCAATGTTTTTATGACATCGAGCCAGTCAAATAAGAAATTGTAGATTCTTCTTTTGTTGGCTGATATTGAGACATTGATTGCTGGAGTACTTGCTGGATAAGAGTTGAAATCTCCAATTAAAATCTGCTGTGTAGGACTTTTGAATTTTCTTAAGTGTTTCCGTAAGGATTTGACAGCAATTTTTTTTTTCTGTTTCATGCAGAAAGTACTGTATATAGCTATAATGATTAAATCAATTTTTGGTTTGAACTTTAGGTGCACAGAGTACCAATATCCATTTTCTGTGAATGTTGTAAAAATGTAGTTAGTAAGGTCCTCTCTGAATATTAAGCATGCTCCATTCTTAAAGAAGGCTGAAGGCTTGCTTGTGATAATGACCTTGTTATTAAGTCTTTTGGGTAGGAGGTTAAGGATAGAGATCTTAGTTTCAAAACAGCATAAGATTGATCTTGCATTTGTTAGGTCTTGTGTTAGAGCCAGTAGTTTAAATATTTCATTAAGGCCTTTGATATTTAGTGTCATTATGTTAAGTAAGTTTTTGATTGTGGAAGTTAGATTTGTTTCAGTTGTAGTGTGTTGTATGAAGCTATTTAATGAGCTGATATAGTTGAAATTGTTTGTCATTTTAACAGATAAATAGTACAAGGTCAAAACTGGGCTCCAACAAGTTCTCCATTAATATATATTTGTCTGGTAACTTGTCAAAATTGTAACTTTTGTGTAGTTGAATGATAAAGGTTGGGAGATTATTGTTGTTTCTTAGAGGGAACTGCATATCAATGTGGTTCTCACAGTTAATCTTGTTTAGTTCTTCTATTAAGGGGAGTGGCACCTTGGATGCTTTGAACCATTTCTCAAGTAGCAAGTGGAACTCATATCTATTATTGAGCTTTTTTATTTTGATTTGATAATGCTCATCCCTATAATCTAAGAAGGCACCAATTTCTAGCAAGCTATCAAGCTTGCTAATTTTGGCTGGTAATTTTTTTTTATTTGTTTGAGATATCTCTGGGTTGACCCAAAGAGATTCAAGTGGAAGGCTGAATTTAAAGTCTTTTCCTAGCCTTGCAATGAGGGCCACCGCGTTCTCCTTTGTGTTTACTGGTATTGGTATATCGATCTCATCAAGGAGCAGATTAAAGTTTCTGGGCAGAGATCTTTTATACTTATAGTAATCTATTGGGATTGTTATAAGCTTGTACTCTTTTCTCAGGATATCAATTAGTTCACGCATGTCTATTGCCATTGGGTTATGTTAGAAGTATCCTGCTAAGTGAAGAGAGAGAAGCTCATATGATACTGGGAGGGGTTCCTTTGGTGATGGCAGGTTGAAGTATGTCTTGGACAGTTTTTGTGATATGCTATAGAACCTGCTCAGTTCTCTGATTTACCTCCAATGCTTTCAGGTCTTTTCTTTCCATTATGGGAAATAATGTTTTGGTTGCTTTGTTAAGTTTTTTCATATTGTTTGGCAGTGGGAGAGGGGCAAAAAAGTATGAGTCTGGAAGCTAATTGAACTTGTAATAGGTGTGAAGGACTAAGAGACTTTAGAAATATCTTTTTTCCCTCTCATGGGTAGTTGGCAAGAAAGCTTTAATATGATTTTAGATGGAATTTGCTTGTGTGATTCTGGCAGTGGTGGGAGAAGCTCATATAACAGTTGTTTGCACAATTCAAATATTTCGATATAGTCTACTGTTCTATCATTATTCCTGAATAGATAGTTGCACCCATATTCTAGAAGTTGTGCTATTTCATAATATTTTAATTTTGTTAGGTCTGTAAACCTTAGGCATGCTACAAACAAAGAAGAATTTAAAATCCAATGAATTTTCTTTTTGGAGTTTCTATTGATATATCTGATATTATGTTGCTTTTTGTAATTTGTGTATGCTTTTTCCTCGAGGCTTCATATTCAATTTGATGATTGCTTTTAAGACATTCATTTTTTGTAAAAGATCTGAAAAAACCACTGTTTCTGAAAAGAATTTTAGTAAAAATGGTGAATTGTAGTTCTTGTATAACCAAGCCTTTGGGTTTGCTTGTAATTTCTGTGAATGTGTTAATTATCTCCTGGGTACTTGTTCGACATTAGCTCAATTGTGTTGCCAGCTTGATAATTATGTCATGCTCACTTACAAATGGTGCATTATTACTGATTATTTGTTTAATCAGCTCTTCATCTATTGCTTGTTGAGCATTGGGATCACTTTTCATAAGCAAGTTTATTACTCTTAGCTCTCCTGGATCCTGTGATTGTATGGATAGGGAGTTTGTTAAACTATTTGATATAATAGAAGGTTCAGATGTATTGATCAGTCGCCTATAAGGCTTGCTTCTTTATATGAGAAAGCTAGATATTCCTTGCTTGGGGTTATTGTTTCTGGTAGTTGGCTCGTGAGGGCATGCTCTTGTTTTAGTAATGGGTTTTAAGCTCCTCCAGGTTTTTTTGTACCTGTCTATTGAATTTGATTAAAGAATCTGTATTACTCAATGAAATTTCCTGTCCCATGGGGTCCATGGATATGTCAATTGCTGAGGCTAGGCTTGTTGGTTTGATAGTATTGTCAGATTTGTCCTGATTGGTGCCAGGGGTAACTGCAAGTTGAAAATCATCAACTTGTATCATGTCACATGTGTTTCATTGATTGTGTGCTGATATGTTGCTGTTCTGGTCACTAGCATATATAAGTTACTTGCCAGGTATAACTATAATATATTGTTGATCATTTGATGAGGTAAGCTGCCTGTGGTTTTTTGGAGTTGAGAGTTTCAATTATGTGAAGATTAGAGTTTTTGGAGTTGTCTAGTGCTATGAGAAAGTTGTTTTCCTGTACTGAAGTATTTGGTGGAAGATAAATAATTGCTTCCTTTACTCTCTCCAGTTGATATATGCTGTTTTCTCTGTTGATAATGGTTCCAAAATAGATGCCAGTTATAGTTAAAATTGTTGCTAATGACTTTTTGTACTATTTGTTTTCTATCGGTTTGTTCGAGTTTGTTGTTGTCCTGATAAACAAAAAATTTCTCCAGGTGGCAACTGAATTTCTTTTTGGGCTTGCTGGCAGTTGCTATAGTAAATGCTTAGTGGGTGGCTTTAGTGGTTTTTGAGATATTAAATTTGATGTAGATGGTTAGAATGTCACCTTGCTGTTGTGAGAAGTTCTCTTGTACCAGTACTATCCAATATTTAAGGCACTTAACAAGTGAAAAGATTGAGATATTTTTCTCTAGCAAGAAGACAAGAATATTTCGTGATATAATTTTCATGTAAACTACAGAAAACAAAAGTTTGCTAGGGTTAATTAGGACAATATCCAAGAGAGTATATACTGGGTCTGGAGATTTTTCCTTGGGAGAGAAGCCCCCAAGGACATTTTGTTTGCCTTTTCTCAAAATTTTTAAAAATTACTAAAAAAGGAAATTTTAAAGAAATCTGATGCATTTGAGAAAAAGTTTTTTTTTATAATTTTAAATTTTTGAGTTTTTTTTATTTATTTATAAGTTTTAATTTATTTATATATAAAATTAAAAATACATTTAATAAAATAATAAAGTATTTTTTTAAAGTTAAAATTATATTTTAAAAAAAATATATTAATAAAAAAATAAATTTTAAATTTATTATTTATATTAAAAATTTAAATAAAATTTATTTTTTTATTTTATTTTATTTTTTTAAAAATCACAAATAAGCATTATATACAAGACTTTTATTTTTTTTTATTATAATAAGCTTTACTCTAATTTATTAATTTTTGTTATAAACAATATACATTGTATATTTCTGTTCACTAAAAATTATTACAATTAGAATTCATTCACAGGTATACCATCCAGGTGCAGCCTATCTATATGTATTGCCAACTCAAGATTATTTCAATAAAATAATGTTTTCTAAATTATTGTATGATCCCATACCATTCTCTTCTAACCATCCTGTTATCATTTCGATTTTTTCTTTGTCTTTTTCCTTTTTTCCTCTTTTTCCCTTTGTCCCCATACTCTCTTTTGTTTCTTTTTTCATTTTTTCATTTTTTTTTCTGTGTTTTGTTATTTCCTGTTTTTCTTTTCATTTCTTTAAGTTCATATTGCGCTTTATCCATATTTCCCTTATTCCTTTCTCTAGCTTGTTCATTATGTTTGTTATTGTATGCTTAGGTTCCTTGACCCTTATTTCTCTCAATATTTGTTTCCATTTTCTGGGCACAAGCTCTTTCATTATCTCTGTCCATCCTATTTCTTCTGCACTTTCATCTATCATTTTATTGATTTGGATCACCAGTTCCTTTTCCATATGATTCTTTTCTCTTGTTCTTGCCTCCTCTTTAATTAGCTCCCTTATTTCTTTTATTGTTCTCTCTCTTCTGCTTACTGCCTTTTTACATTCCCATATGTGTTCTTGCGTTTTTTCCTCTTTGTTACATCTTATACACTTTGTGTTTTCCTTATATAACTCTGGGTTTCTTTGTTTCATTTTTTCCAGTGTAGGCAGTTCTCTTATTATCATTTTTAGTAACCATATCTGATGCTCTATTAATTCTTTTATCTGCCACCTTTTTATTTGTTCCTATGTTTCCTTCCAGTCTATTTTTTTTCTTATCTCTATTTGGTATAGTTTTTCATTTCTTTATAATGATAACCAGTTTCGTAATTGTTTTGCTCTTGTACTAATTTTTCATATTTTTTGCCATCCCCAGCTCTGCTGTCCCTCCTGCCATACTAGCTCTCCATTCTGCATAGTTTCCATCATCTCTGGTCTTCTTTCCTTGTTCCTGAGTTCTTCCTTGGATATCCTATCCATCTCTTCAAATTCTGTATTTGTCTCATTTTCTCTGACTTTTGTTGCTATTATTGTTTTCTCTATGTTCTCTGCCATCCACCTTTCCATCCTTATAAATATTGCACTTTCTCTGTCTAATCTCTGTATTTTCCGCTTTGTTCTGTGATCCTTATTAATATATTTAACTGTTGTCTTTGCATCTGTATATATTCTTATTTCCTCTAACATTTCTATATTTTCTAGCTCCTTTATGATTGTTTCTATTTCTATTTGCATTGAACTTTTTGTTGGTTTTTTCTGAATGCCTGTTATTTTTTTTCCTCCCATTTTTATTATTCATGCCCCACATCCAATTTTTGTTTGTTTATTCCATACTGCATCCGTCGTTAATATCACTATTTCTTTAATCTTCTCCTTTGTCTTTCTTGTCTTATTTCTTTCTCTTCCTGCAGTTAATATTTCTGCTGCAGTTTCTGGTTGTGTTCTTATATATCCTATTCTCTTCTCCTGATCATTATCTCTTATCTTCACTTTCTAGATTACTGGGCTCCAGGTTCCTTGTATGTTTTTCTGACATGTATATATGTTTTCCCTTTTCACCTCATTTTTATCACATCCTTTACACTTCTTGATCTCTTTGTTTTCTCCCTCTTGTATGTAGTGCTCCATTATTAATTTCTCTTTGTCTATTCTTTTCCTCTTTCTGTCTATAATTGTTTCTTTACCCTCCTGAAATGCTATCCATTTTATTTTCTTCATATTCCTATACTTGTTTAATCTCGGTATTGTTATTTGTACCATTTTCTCTCTTCTCTCTCTGATCATCTCATTCTTTTTCTTTATCCAGAGCTCTTTTGTTGTTATATACCATTTCGGTGCTCTTCTCTTTTTTCCTTGACTAGGTTTATGTATTTCCAATCCAGAATTGTTTCACCGTCTTCCGCTATCATCTGATCTATATATAGTGTCTTCTATTTTCTCATCTTACTTCTTTTTTTAAGGTATTCTTCTTTCCTCCATATTTTTTCTATTGCTATCTTTCCTCCCTGTGTTTCCATTCTTTGATTCCATGCTTCCTTTTCGATCCCAAACCCTGCTTTTTTGCATGCAAGTAGCATGCTGGCTAGCACACTATGTCTACTTTTTGTCTCCAGATATCTCTCATTCTCAATTACTTTTTTTACTGACCATGAGTCTTTTTGCAGCTGCATAATTCTTATTTCTGTTATTGTTCCCAATATATTATTGTCCTCTATAATGGTCTCTATATTTCTTATTCTGTTTTGTATGACTTTTCTCTCCAGATCTGCTATATTCGCCAGTTGCTTTATTCTCAATGCACTTCCTGGTGTGGTTCTTACAAATTTATACTGACTCTTGAAGCAGTCATCTGTTTTCTTCTGCTATTTTTTTATTTTCTCTCTCCTATATTCATATCCATGATCATGTAGTCTATTGCCAGAGTTATGACTGCATTGATTAGGTATTGTATTATTTGCGGAGTTAATTTCTTGCAGCTCAATGTCCTTAGGTTATATATTATCATTTCTTCTGTCTTTCTTATTTGTGTTGCCTTCCCTTTTTTTCCTTGGATCTATGATCCCAGAAACCACTCTGCCTTTGTTTCTTTCTCTGCTTTTATTTTTGTTTCCATTAGTATGATTTCTTCTTTTTTTGTTTGTGTTTTTTTATTTGCTATTACCAGTCTCGTCTTATCTTTATTTACCTGAATATTATTGATCCAATAGAACTCCTCTGCAACGCTGAGTATTTTATTCATATCCTTGCTATTCTCTGCTATCCAGGTCATGTCATCTATATATTGTTACACTTGATCTTCGCCCAAGATTATCACTACCCCTTGTCCGATTTCCACTAGCATTTACCCTTGAAATGTTGCCCATTCTAGAATAATTCTTGTATTACTATCTTTGT
>CAJVPV010000671.1:0-19817 GCA_910591835.1 Acaulospora morrowiae | reverse complement strand
TCTTGAGTTCTTGAGCTGGGGCTCACTTGCGATAAAGAGTGTAAAACATTTTTTCTTGCTTAAAATTACCATAAAAGGAAAATTTTAACAAAACGGACGTGATCAGGAGAGAGTTTTAATTATATAATTATTAATATATTGTATAATAGAAAATATATAAGAAATATGTATCTTGTTTACTTTTTCATAATATATTAATTAGTCAATTTAAGATTTCAACCAATTACCAATTGAAAATTTCAATGTAACAAAAATTTCAAAATCAAATTAAAATAGACAAAATTCTTCAAAAATTCTACAAAATTTGTTAATATGCTTAAGAGAAAGAGTTGTTATGAATATTTAATTAATAAAAAGAATTATATATTCATATCTTACTAATCAGAATACTAGCTTATTTATTTGTCTCTAATAAAGATGTTTATTTATAGTAAACTTAAGATTTTTATAGAGTTTAAGAAATATATTTATTAATGGACTTTTAAAATTTCAAATCTCAAAAAAAAATAAAAAAGTATATTTTTTTTGTATAATTCTTCTTGTTATAAATTAAATAAATGAGTTTTTGAATGTTTTAGTACTAAAATATCCAAAGAATTTTTGAAAAAAAAAAGATAAACAAGTAAAAGAGACTTTTGTCTTTAGAAATATATATTATTAAAAAAAGTGTTTAAACTTTGTTATTGAAAAATAAAAAAAAATTTCAAAAATGTTTGTTTTTTGAATTTATAAAAGAATCAGTAGGAAAAGTTAATTATTTTAAAATTTTTGTAAAAGTTTATATTAATTTTTATTAGATTTATATAACTTTATAATTTTTTTATCGCTTATAACAAATGGGTTTATCTTTTATTTATATATATACGTTTAAAAAATATTGTTATCAAAATAAATTTAAAGTAATATTTTAAAATATATTAATATAAAATCAATTTTATTTTATTTTATCAAAACTTATCAATTTAATTTCAATTAATTCAATTATTATTATTAGTTAAATTAAAAGTTTTTTTATATAATTTTTCTAATCTATTGAATATAACATAAGTTAAAAATCAATTAATTAATTATAAAGATAATAAATTTTGTAACTATGTGAATTTTAATTCTAGATCTTTTTCTAACAATTTATAAAACATCACTATTGTACTATAAATTCTTAAATTTATATAATAGTTTTATTTTTATAATATATTTTTATTTTTATTTGTTAAACAAACAATTATTACCATATAAAAATACAATATACAGTATATACACTACATATAATTAAAAAATTATATTTGAGTTAAATGAAAAGTTTAAAAAAATTATTAAAAAAATTGAAGAGTATTTTTTTGAAAATTTTTTTGAAAATATTGATTTCTCATGTCTATATTGTACAGTATTTAATAAACATTTGTTATAAATAATTTTCAATTAATTCCTATAAGGATGTAAGAAATAAATTATTTAATATTTTATATTTACTGATTCTCTTTTGAAGATATTTATATATTTTTTATATTTATATTTCAAAAATCATTAAATTATACAATATATTAAATAAAATGTCTAATTAAAAACTTTTTTTTTAATAAGTTTAATAAATGTGTTTAAATAATCACGATTTTCTATATATGTTGTATGTATGTTGCATACAATATTTATTCGGATCTCATATCCAGAGAACTTTATCTCTTTTTAAATTAGAGTTATCATTATAATTTACATGTGACAAATAAAAGAGTACTTATATCAGTCTAAAGAATGTTAATGCGACTTATAATACAAAAAGGTAAAATACGGTTGAATTTGGAATTTTCGAACCATATGAATTAAATAAATATACATATATAAATAGAACCCTTTATTTTTCGCTCTCTACTGAATAACCCCAATTCAATATACAATCAGCTTATCCTTTCTACAAAAGCCGGATCCACCCATCCCCTTTTACCATTTTCAATATTAACAGCAAACCACCAATCACCAGTTTCATTAATATGTATAATTTTAAGCGGAATTCCAGATTCAAAGTTTAATTCAGTTGAATGTCTTGATTTATTTCTGTAGACCGTTTGAACCATAAATAACGTCTCGTCATCTTCCTCTCCCGTCAAGGAATCATGAAATACATCATCGTCGTCGTCATCTCCAATGGGTGTTTGGTGTTGAGCCAGTACACTATCAGTTGCATATCTTTTGTGCACCCCGAATTGATGTTGTCTTTTCTTAATTGTTCGAAAATCTTCATATTGATCCTCTGGTTGAAATTCGTAGTTTACCAGATCATGTTCAAGATGGGTCTTAGTGTCTAACGACTTGTTGGAATAAAACGACGAACGATCTAGACGAGACAGAGCATGAGTGTTAGTAAAATGGACACCACATGGGATGTTATTTTGTCATTTAAGATTTCCAGAAAACCGCACCTAGACTTCCGTCTGACCAAACGCCACCTTTAACGCGATCTTTTCCCAAATGAAAAGGATGTTAATGTTTAATGTTACGAAAAAAAAGAGCGCAAGATGCCTCTGACCAAGTAAAAATCGATTGATTACCTGGACGAATTGAGGATTCCTCAGATCTTCTTGTTGGTATCATGGTACCTGTTCTTTGATCTTTATCAGTCTCACCTGTGAATTCACCATTAAATATATTGAAATCATTAGTATCGTTAATGCGTACACCAGGTATTCAACCATGTAAATTACCTGAGTCATCATTTATTAGAATAAATTCACCCAATTGATCATCCATACCCAAACGACCATGATAATAAGAAAAATATTCTCCGATAATGTCAAAGTCTTTCAACACTAGTTCCCTATCATTGGATATTAACTCTAACGCTTGCGAATCAACAAATTTGCAATAGTATTGTCTGAAATCCATATCCATTTGTTGATAAAAACGCGCCTGAATCTTTATGAATTCCTGCACGATAATATCAAAATATTGGGTCATTAATTTAAAGAATTCCGGTAATTCTTCGCGTAATTGAGCCGATATGGACACATAGGCGTCCGCAGATTGTTGGAGTGATTTATCAGGCTAATAGTGATTGGAAAAAAGGGAAACATTAGAGACAAGTAGAGTCTCATCGAGTGAAATATTTCACTCTCACCGTTGCACCTCGTGCTTTTATCGCGTTTGCCCGATCGAAATCCAAGATTTTTTTTTCCCGTTTTCGCATTACCGTTGTAGGAGCCTTGAACCGTGCGAGGAACTTGTCAATCTGAGGATATACCACTTTTTTGATGGCCTCCTCCTAATAATAATTGGTTTTCGTAATGTTATTTTTTTGCACAAATAGAAACTCTATCAACTAAGCGGTGACGAACCATTTCCTTCCCACAAGAAGAGGCAAGACCACCAACGGCATTTTTGTATTCGGTTATTTTTTTTATGTATTCGGCATTTTCATTTGACACTTCATGTAGAAGAAACTCTTCGATTGCTGTAGCAAAGCGTTGCTGATCTTCAAAGAACACTGCCAATGCATGAAACTTGAAATTAGATCGATCTTAGAAGAATCGAAACGGATTTATCACGAGCCGCATACCTTTTACGGATTTCACCCACTCTTTTATATCCAGCGATAATTGTTTTCCTTGTTGTTCCAGTTTCCTGAACTTCTGGAGATACACGTTGTAGAGTTCGTCTTCGGTGGGTTTAGCAATGCCAGTGGCATGTTTTATCTAACGAAACGGTTTGTTTTTAGAAAAATTGATAGCAAGTAAAGTCAGTGAAGATCATGGAATTCTATTCCCACCATTTGACCCCTTCTCGTTATAGATTTGGTTATGCCGTGACTGCAATGAAATTTTATTAGGATAAAAAAATTGACAAAAAAAGGAGAAAGGATTCGAAAAAAACACAAACACAAGCTGTTCAAAATCGATAAAAAGAATTGATTAAAATCGGATTCAAAGAGAATAAAAAATCAACGACAATTAAAGTAATACGTACGACAGCCTCATTCCTTTTCTTGTTACCCACGATTTTCTCAACTATGTCCTTACGTTTCTTTATATCATTAATACGTTCAGCCACAGCAGTGATCTCTTTAAAAGAGAACTGGAGATGTTCATAATCTGGATGGGAAGGTTTCGTTAGTGACAAGATTTGCTAAATAAAAATTGAATTTAGTTAATTTTTTTTTTTCTTTATCTTTACAAAGTTATGATGAATTGGAAGCCTCATACCTGCAATAGCAGAGGATATTTCAAAACACGTTGCACCGGTTTAATTAAAAGACTGGCGATATCCCAACTTCTGGTTCGACCCTCGCATTGTGATTTACATTTCTACGGAATAACAAAATTTCAGTATTATTGTAACGCAAAGGAAAATGCATCACGTTTCCATCTGTTGCGAGTACCTGTAAAAACCCTTGGACCATTTCGTCGTTATCAAATTCTTGAAGTTTTTGAACGGACGCCTCATGACGTTTACAATATTCTCCATAGACTGTTTCCATTCTACTTTGTTCCCCTTCGTATTTTGTCATCTGTCAAGTGGAAATTATACATTAAGCCTTAATTAGCTATTAACAAGCGATACACAATCAATAAACCATTAATTACCATTTGCACAAATGCCTCTCCGATTGAAGTACCCTCATTATCTGACTCAAAATTCTTGTCATCATAACCATCGTCCGATTTATCAATTCCAGCACTAGCCTCTAATAAAGCTAAAAAGTCCGCGGAAAAATCTATAACTTCGGGGAGATTTATAAAAATGGTTTTGCAGTCATACGGTTGAAAAATTGGAATTTCCTGAGCTTGTATGTAGTAAACCTATTCGAAAAAAAAACTCTGAATATTATAACGGATATATAAGAAAAAGAAAAACGAACAATCCTCAATTTACCTCCTCTAGAAGCTCCATATCTGTCAAAAATATCCTTTCGGTTTCAACGAGCTCTTTAATGACGTTCCACAATTTGCGTCGTCTTTTTAAATCTATTGAATGCTCATCTTCCTCTTCTATCACGGGTTCATTTGGAAAAATTGGAAGTGAGGTTTCACTTCTAGATCTACGACTAATATCAGAGAGAGGGGAATTCACCGATTTAGCAGGAGGAGAGTACTGGGAAGGTGATTTATCTGGTATAGGAGGCAAGGCTTTTGAAGTTTCTATGTGTAAACCCTGAGGGCGCATTGAGCTTGGTGAGGTCATAGAAAGAAGATTCGCAATACTAGTTCTTTTTGTTTCAAAATCGCCTTCTGTAGTTATAGATATAGGATTTGCTTTTGATTGAGTATCACCGTGAGGATTTCCCAAAATCTTCTTATTTGAACTACTTGAATCTCCTTTATGTGAAGAGTTCAATTGTCTTCCCGCTTTACTTTGTGGTTCAGGCATATCATCTTTGCCTGATGCTTCGACCCACTCAATACTAGCGTTTATTAATTCTGTCTCGTTTTGAGTAAATAAACCTACTTCAGGATCGATGGATTGTGCAGTTTTCCTTTCCAAACTCTTTGTGGTCTTGTTAATGCTGCTGGTACGCTTGGGTATGTTGACGAGCACCTTTTGTTTATCCGGTCTTTTTGTTACACTGTGATTTTTGGAAGAAGCAGACGATATTTTGGTTGAAATGGGAGGAATCTTGATTTCCATAAATACTTTAGTTTAAATAGAATAAAAAAATAAAGAAGAAAAAAAGTTTTTTTGTGCTCACAGTTTTGTCCCTATTTGTTTGCTGAAACTTCGCTTTGAGATCGCCGAACGCCATTGAAGATTCGTCTATGGCTGAGTTTGACTCACTTGTCATGTTGACACGCAATGTTTTTTTGGAAGGATTAGGTTTTACTATTTGTGGAACCGGCAATTTAGGTGATAAAGGAAGGGAAGGGACGGTGCGTGAATCTTCAAAGACGCTTGATAGCCTATTAATATTTGCCCCTCGGATATTGGGATTTACTCGTTTCGGTGGCACAGATGAAGAATTGGGTTCACTGTCAATTTTATTGGAATGAGTGGGTGAAAGTTTAGGTGGCTTTGGCTTTGGTGCGGGTGGAGTCTTATTAACCTTTGTGATTTTCGGTCGAGCGCCACTTTTACAAGTACCTTTATCCATCACCCTTTATATGTATATATATCTATGACAAAAATCGTTGGTAGAATTTTTCGTAATATTCTGAGGTCGCAATGGTGTATAAATCACGTTAATTCTATAACGTACCCAAGCGAACCGCGCACATGCGATGTCAAAGACAGTGAAATTCACCTCTGCCCGTGAAAGGATCTTTGGAAAAGAAAAATCTTATAGAAATAATTGGTGATATTCTCGATATTTACCAGGGCTTTATTATGCAAAGAAAAAATTTCCTGAGAATCTTGCGTGTCTCGTTATGCACGTACACCGAGGCTTCCCAAACGGCTGCAAAATATTTCTTAAGCTTCCTTTGAAAACGAGTGAAAAAAAGCCAAATTTTCTCAGAGAAAAAATGAAGACAACACGTTACCAGAATAAAAATCTAGATCCAACGCAGTAAATCTTTATCAGAGAACTTGAGATTAAAGTAATCAGAAATATCGCATACGTGGAGTCAAACGTCAGAATTTTACCATTAATATTGTAAACATCTTTAATGCCGATTATTGCCTTAAATGTTTTTACTGTGAATGATATGAGTGATATGCATGGCAGTAATTGCATACGTACTTTTCCCAAGAAAAATCCGTGAGACGTTTAACCAATATCCAAACCAATCCGCGAATATGGTAGTGAAAGGTTGCACAAAATAAATTACTAGTTGATCAAAGAATAAATCTAGTTTGCGAACAAGTTCTACCAAACAAATACATGGGTCCAATCTATGAGAAAACTGCAACCTCTCCAGTAAACATTGCGGTCATCAAGTACTGGGGAAAGAGGGACAGCGTCCTAATCCTTCCAACAAACTCTTCGCTGTCTGTAACACTGTCCCAAGAAAATTTACAAAGCAAAACCACAATTCGTGCTTCGCCCGACTTTAAAAAAGATAGGTTATGGCTCAATGGTGTGGAGGAAGCTGACGTTACTAAAAACAAAAGACTACAAAATTGTTTGCGTGAAACTCGACGTTTGCGAAAAGAATACGAAAAAAAATTGTGCGAAGAAGTAGGCGCAGAAAACACTATTCCTTTATCCGAGTACAATGTTCATATATGCTCGGAAAATAATTTTCCTACAGCCGCTGGTTTAGCCTCTTCAGCTTCAGGGTTTGCATGCTTGGTTTACACCCTAGCCCAATTATACGAATTACCCGTGTCTGACACAGAACTGTCAAAAATTGCAAGACAGGGTTCGGGCTCTGCTTGTCGTTCTTTGTTTGGTGGGTTTGTTGCATGGGAAATGGGTTCCCAGGACGACGGATCCGACAGTCAAGCAATACAAGTTGCACCAAAGGATCATTGGCCCGAATTAGAAGCCCTAATATGCGTAGTTAGTGATGCTAAAAAAGGAACTAGCAGTACAGAAGGAATGCAGAATACGGTTGCCACTTCGCCACTTATTCAACATCGTATCAAGCATGTAGTCCCTGAACGTATGAAATCCATGACCGAAGCCATCCTCAAGCGTGATTTTCGAAAATTCGCTGAAATTACCATGCGAGATTCAAATCAATTTCACGCCGTCTGCTTAGACACCTTTCCCCCAATCTTTTATCTTAATGACGTTTCTCGTGCCATCATTCGTGTTATCACCGAGTATAACTCCTCCAACGAATCCGGCGAGCTGAAAGCTGCTTATACCTTCGATGCTGGTCCGAATGCCGTTATATATGCTCCACGAGAAAATATTCCCGAAATAATTAACATTATCGCAAAATATTTTCCGGGTGACATTGATAATGGCAATGAATACTTTACCGATCCTTATCATTTATTTTCTGGAAATCAGGTTGGAAAACAACCATTGCCTCGAGGATTCAATGAACAAATAATTCCCGTGTTTGCTCCCGGAAGCGTGAAACAAATTTTACATACCAAAGTCGGTAATGGACCACAAACCTTGACTGGAAAAGCTGACAGTTTATTGGACGAGCAAGGTTGGCCCAAAAGAATGACTTAGTTTAAGGTGCGATAATTTGTCACCGCATACTATTGTAGCTCCCATACTACCATATGTTTCTCAATGAACCCACATTTTAGATAATAAATAAATTTAATTCACCCATACACCACCAGTATTCTGTATATAATGATCATCGAACGTGTTTGTGTGCAACGTATAATTTATTCCAGACAATTACCACAATCTATATTTTGTCATTTGAATCGCGGATATTCCTGCATAACTGCACGTATCGATATACAATGGTCCTGTGCGCTGCAATTATCATTTTGTTTTGCAATCAAGCCGCCAATGCTGTAAAATATTTGTCCCACCCAAATTGTAATACATGCTTGTAACATGTTATTTTTATTCCTAGATTCTGAGTCTGAGAGGCTTTCTATTTCGAATTTTTTTCTTGGCAAATATTTAAGATATTCAACGTTTGCGCGAATCATAATAAATATATCATCGAGTAATAACAGCATTATGATCAAAAAATAATTTAGATTATACGTTTCATTATTTACAGTATATACAGTATGGTGCAAAAGGAAAAATTTAGAATTTTTTTAAGCCTATATTTTTATTAATAAATCAGTATAAGATTATAAAACTTTACAATCCTATTTTTTAAGATAATAAACAATTATTTATTAATTTTGTTGTTAATGTTAAACTTGAGATTTTTTTTTAAAAAAATAATAATACATTATACATATTTCACTATAGTAATTTTTAAAAATCAGAAAAAGTTAACTAATAAAATAATTTACAAAAAAATTTTTTATGGTATTTAATTGAATTACTACTTTTTTTGTAAATATTCTGATCAATCTTTTTATTATAGAATATACAGTATATTGTACACATAAACAATAATTAATTTATTTTTCTATTGAATAAATATATATATATGTGGTATTAAATATTTTTCATTTAATATTTTTTCTATAAATTCATAATAGTTTAAAAGGTTTTTAAAAGCAAAACCATCATATACTGTACATATTTATAAATTGGTTTTTATTTTTTTATTAGAGAATTGTACAAGTTGTTTTTTTTTAATTTATCATATTATAAAAAATAGGTATTTGATTGTTTTTTCTATATAACATTTAACAAAAAATCTAGCATTATAATTAACAATATATAAAATAATCAAGTATTTTTCAAAAATATAATTAAAAAAATATTTATTTCTAATTTTCAGATCGAAACAAATTCTGGACACATTATTATCATTGATTTCGGAAATTAGATTCTAGAAACAAGAGATCACTCCAAAAAATCTTATACATTCAGATTGGGTACATAACAGTCAATTTTCTATAATCATCAAAATGATAAAGTTGATGTTTCTAAGTTACTTTATTCTAACTAATTTATCAAATGTTTAAATAAGGAAAGTTGAATAATTATTGGTTATCTGTATTAGGATGTCTTGAACAACATCAGATTATTACCATATTATGAAATAAGTATTCGTACACTTCTACAAAAATTCAAAATGATAAATCCAAAATAATTTATAATTAAATGCCGAATATAATTACGCAAAACGGCCTCTAATCATTATAAATAAGGGCAACTCTTATTTTTCAGCTCTTTCGACTACTTCTACCATTTGCTTTCGAGCATTCTCTATTCCTTCCAGAGATCCAACGAAAACTACATCACCCTCGTTCTTTTTTGGGACTTCAATTCTACACCCACTTTCATTACGAATACGGGCAATTGTAGTTCCATGGCGACCAATGATATGACGGTAATATTGTTGAGGAATGGTCATGTAACCTGTGTGAGTGAATTTGATCTGTTTTTTAATGGGAAAGGTGTTAGGTAAAATTTAGGCAAACATAAAAAAATGCATTCAAAGTAATAAATTAAATTAACCTCGTTCTCAAAGAAATCATTCAAATATTTTTCCGCGAGTCCAACCTGCGATCTTTCTCCTTTCAAGACAAATTTAATTTCTCCATTATCGTCCTCATCAAAGTTTTTTTCAAAGTGCCACCCATAATCATTTTTGGATAAATCTGCTTCACCATCATCATCATCATCATCAATTCGTTTATGAGTTCCATTAGTAGCCGGCTTTTTAAAGGAACTTTCTTTTGGCATTTCATTGCATTCCAATTGAACATGAAATTCATTCCAAAGTTTACGTGATACAGTGCCTTCGGGTGACAACATTTTGAAGAATTTAAGCGGGACGCTTATCGCATGTTCGCATTGAATTTTGGACTGTGGTAGTAGTACATAGTTGTAATAGTAAGAATCATGAATACATTCGGATTGGATGTTATGATAAAAACTTACCATTATTTCTTCTTTAGCAGCTTCAATGTCTTCCGGTTTACCAATAATTTTCACGGCATCGTCGTCTTCGACCTCTTCGCCAATATTACTTGCAGGAAGGGTATCATGATAAGAACGAGAGGCGGGAAATCGGATCTCTACATTAAATCGATTTTGTATCTCGCGAAGTTGATTTCCACCACGTCCAATGATAGCAGGATGTTGTGAACGGGGAATTTTAATAATTTCAACTTTTAGGCGGCTCTGTATCCATAAAAAAAGAAAATCTTAACATGTACTTATTTCTTCGCGAATGTAATAACAAATATATTCATCAGATTTGATATTTGCATTAATTACCTGTTCTTCAACTAATCTTTCAAGTTCCGCCTTCACCTTCTCCACAATGTCTCTCTCACCTTTAAGGATTACCTCATCACTACTATTACCCGGACGGGGGAATTTCACAATGCCAGCTTGATTACTTTTGTCCTCAGTACCACAAGCTTTAGCCACTATTTCACGAATTCGGTTGCCACCAGGACCAATTAAATATCTGTGATGTTGCGGGTCAATATTCATTATAATAGTAATCTGCTTTTCAAATTCGTTTACAATGTCGAGGATCATATTTTTAGCCTTGACAATATCTCCCTTTGTTCCTTGAACAGAAACATTCACAACTTGATTGGTTGCATCCTCTCCCTGCGATTCTGGCCTTCCTAAGTCTATACGAGTGAAGGTTGCATCTTTGATTTCTATGATTCTGCTACCATTACGACCAACTATGTGGGGAAGATATTGAGCAGGAATGGTAAAAGTTTCGGAATTCGAATGTTCCTTTTCATAATCCAGCAAATCCAATAACTCGGTCTTTGCGTCGTTAGCTCCTCTCTTTCCCCCTTTAATAATAACTTCATCAGCTTTTTGTGCATCATCATCGAGTTCACCTTCTTCGGTTTGATCTTTAGATTTCGGAAAATGAATGTGAACACCGTATTTTTCTTCGAGACGTTTAACATAGCGACCTTTGGCGCCAATCAATGATTTATGGTGTTCCGGGGGAATTTTAATGCGAAGTACAGTGGCATCTTGAAGTTTATCCACGTGATCCAAAATTCTTGCCTTCGCGTCTTCAACATCAGCCTTCTTGCCCATGATAGTGACTTTGACACTTTCACCGGGGGTAGTCTTCTTTTCTTCATTCTTGCCACCCTCAATATCAATCCTTACATTATAATTCTCTTTCAACTTAGTTACTTGAGCGCCACCTTTTCCAATAATATGGGCAGAATACTGGGCGGGAAAGGTAAACTCAACAGTGTAAGAATTCATTATCTATTGAAAGAGAAAGATATAAACTTTAAAAACATATATCTGACAAAAAATTCCAAGTATACAACTTTAAAATGCATTAACCTCATGATGTTTTGCTTCTTCAACAACTCGGTTAATCTCTTTAACCACTCTTTCAACCTCTTCAGTTGGGCCCTTAATTACCACCACATCATTAGACATAAGCACTAGATCCAATTTTTTACCTTCTGCATGTGCGGATCGTTCTGCTGCGCCGGTTCGAGAAGATCCAAACTTCACGGAAACTGGGGCGTCAATGCCACCAGTGATACTGTTGAGTGTCGCACCTCTTGGTCCAATTATGTGTCGATGAAATTTGACAGGGATGTTGAGGGTTTGTGTAGCAAAATCAGACTATTATAGAAAGTATAGATTCGTTAATATTTTTGCCATCCTAACGAATGAATTTTAACGATTACTTACCGCATCTTGTCCAGCCTTAATCAGTTCATTCTTAGCCTTTTCCAATACTTCTTTGATATGCTCTTTTTTTTTCTTATCAGCGGGGATCTCTTCATGTTTACCCTCATAGACAATTAAAATATCTGGGCTCTCATCCTTTTCATCAGGCACGATGATTTCAACGCCGTAGGTCTCTTTTACTCTCTGAAGATTTTGACCCTTGCGACCGATAACATGCCTATGAAGATGTGGCTCGATGGTGGCAACAGCAAAATTTCCTGGAGGCTAGAAAACACGAGAAATGTGTAGAGTTACTAAAAATGATTACATCTAAATTAATCAGAAATAAAATTACACGTACCAAATTCTTGATAATCTCAGTTACCTCCCTTCTGGCATTTTCTACGTTAACCTTATTAGAATTTTCAGCGTCTGCAGGAACTTTGCACACAAATTCCAGGACCGCACCCTTTTCCAACGACGGTCCCTTCGGCGAAATTATTTGAATATTGTAATCAGTCTCAATCTTTTTGAGCTTTCCTCTATTAACCAGATACTTCAGAACATTTTTGACGTGTTCCTGATCTGATTTATGAACATGCGCAATGTCAAGCACCTCGACATGAATGGAACCGGCCTTCTCCATTACAGCTTGCAAAGCAACCATAAGTTGGTTTTGTAACCCACGGATAGTCACTTTATCTGATGGGTCCGATAGTGGTGAAAGTTCCAAGGAACATCCTGTGGTTTCAAGAATTTCATGGAGGTAAGCACCTTTCGTACCAGCAAGATATTTTTGCTGAAACTTGGGAATATCGACAGTAATAGTACGAGTGTTGCTTTTCTATTAAATAATAAAAATTAAAATCACAGTCCCTTTTTAAATTTTGATATCAACAAATTATTTTTTACCAAGTCCATATAAATTTCTTCGATTAATTCAATAGCCTTTTTCACAGCTTCGCGTTCTCCGTTGACAACAATGCTATCTCTTTCGTGACCATCACCATTTTCATGGATCGCAATATATGGAGGAAAATGAATTTTGACACCAGTTTCCGAGATAATTCTTTGAATTTGCCTGTTACGAGCACCCATGATTAAAGGAAAGTAACAGCGTTCGATGTGAGTGATTCGACGCCTGATCTCCTGAAAGGTTAAATAGATTTAGAAGCAGCTTTTATGAAAAAATTACTTTGAAATGATAATACGAATTCTTACCCTATCATTGACAATAGCTTCAATTTCTGCTTTAGCTGCAGATACTCCTTTCACGTCACCCTCAATCTTGACACTCATCATTTCTTCTTCTTCATCGTAATCAGACTCCAATTTTTCTTCAACGGAATTTTCTTGACGAGGTGGTAACTGAATTCGAGTGCCTGTCTTCATGGTAATTGCCTGTAAAGTTTGACCGCGATATCCGAGAAGAACAAGACGCGCAGAAACCGGAACTTGTATGATTGCTTCAATCTAAACATAACGAAAATCATTCGCGAAATTGTTTAAATGAACGCGTAAATGCAAATTGCATAAAATGATCTGCGATTAGCATATAAATCTACCTTAACGGCTAAGTTATCTAGAAGTTCACGCTTCGCTCTCATTACGTCTTCTAGCTTCCCCTTAATCAAGTAAGTGGTTGTACCGGTCCTTTGAGCAGTGGACACATCAATGTGAACGTTAGTTTTATCCTTGATACGCTTAACAATATCAGCAGTTGTGGTTTTATTGCCAAATTCTCTTTTTTGTAATTGCTGAGACGCAGGCAATTCGAGTCTCTCGGTAATAATACTTGGTTTCTTAATAGCAGGATTTGAGTGTAACGCGGTAAATGGCTCGGTATTTTGTTTACGGTTATCACTAGTTGAACCAGCAGATGCAGAACCGGAATTGCGAATGAGCTCAGCACCAGAACGACTACCCCAAACAGATGACTTTGAGGACGCAGTCGTCGAAGAAAGTGAAGGAAAATCGGTGTCATAGGACGGGGCAGTGTTTCTTACGGTCGGATGTTCAATCTCGGTAGTAACCTCATTTTGAACGAGCAATTCGTGCTCTTCGTGAGCTTTTTGAAGCTTTACAGATGGAGGAAGTGGGGTATCTAAGCGTTCTTCCGGGAAGCTGATGTTAATAGGATGTTCGGGAGTTGCCATCGTGGAATAAAATCAGTTATGGGATTAATCCGTTGTCCGGTGACCAGTTGATATTGACAGAGAAGAGGGGAGTGTGGCTTGTTTGCCGAAGCCAGCGTTGCAACTTTGCGGTGTTTCAGAACGATTTTTGGTGGAGGGTTATTTGAAATGAGAAATTTCAAATTCGAAAACCAACCAAGATGACAGAAAACGATTATACAAGTAATGCACTTTAACAACTTAATGTAAAGCGTTTGAATTACAATCTGATAAAGGCTTAAAAGTGCAGATTCAAATTCCCAATTTTAATTGGGTATTGAAGCCGCACATTATAAATTCTTGTAGAACGTAACGAAAATTTTCTGATCGGCTGATTTAATATGTAACGATAATCGTTAACTTTATCCATTATAGTAAACGAAAGCCGATTATCTCTTGAAGCCACGTTTCTTTGCTTTTTGAATCTTTCCATTTGGCAAAATAACTAAGCAAAGTGTACGCCAGTCGTATATCAGAGAGAATAGAGAAAAAACTGGTTTTGAAAAAAATTTTTGTAAATGCATACGCTATCGTTTTTTAATTAACTTTCTCAAGTCAAGACTCCCCCTATCAATATTTCCACACAATATAAATTACTAAGTAGAAAGTCTCCAACAAAAGCCTATTCCACAGTCCCCTGACCATTAATTAATATCGTGTGTTTGCATTTCCAATAAAATATACAGCAACCTACATGATAGTCACCTGACAAGGGAACTGTCTTATTAGCTAAAAATGTTAAGTTTCCCCCTTTGTTAATATTTGTTGGCTTAATAAATACAGTCGCACTTTTTTTTCTACAGTAACTGATTTGGAATAATATGTCTATTTGTTTATTAACAAACAGATAGAAAATGTACTGTATTTGGAATCAAATTTAAATTTTGGGGTCAGATAATTTCCGAACAACAATTGCCACGTATTGTTGAACTAGGGACTGTCGTACTGCATTTTCAATGTAATTAATTATTAATTAATTTTTTTTTACCTAATAAATAAATAAATACATATTTATTTAAAAAAATTTAAAATTAGCTGTTACAATTAAAATTATTTTTTTAAAAAAATTGAAATTTAATATTTTTTATTAATATAAATATATTTAAAAATCAATATACAGAATATACAATGTAAGATAATATTATAATAAATAAAGCATGTTTTGTTTTTTATATCTATATAATTTTCATTATAAGAGTATTAAAAATTGAAAAAATAATTTAATTTGATGTAAAACATACTTTTTCGATAAATTAATTAACTTTTTCTAAAAAGCTTTTTGAAATTATATATACTTATACAGTACAGTTTATATAATAAATGTATTTAAAGGACTTACATTTAAAGAAAGTTCACGGCATTTGTTAAATTAGGATTCATAATCGAAACTGTCAAATTCATATAATGCTAGATCCGTATTACTTGTTGTCGTAGGGTAATATGCACATCAAATTCATTTCAAATAATAAATTATAATATATTTTAACTTTATAAAATCCATCGTGTACTAATAAACTAATTAATTTCATGCCATCTATTTTATGTTTTCGTTTGTCAAATTCTAAGAAAAATTAATATTAAATCTCATCAAATATAAATCAAATTAGATAATAATGACCATCCAACCATCTTATTATTTACACCATAACTTTTGATCTAAAATTGCGATCGTTGCACCAAGACACCATCCGGTCTCAATACCTTTTATCTTTTTGGCAATTTTCACTTCTCTCTCTAATGGAATTTCATATCCGACGTGTAATAATCCATATATGAATGTCAAATCCATACAATAGTGAGGATTCTTTCGAATTTCCTTCAACGCCTCTGGTAAGTGTGAGAATTGATCAATATCTCCGGAACATACAGAATCAGTTAAATCTCGAAGTTCTTTAAGCGAAAATTCATTAGGCATTCCTAAAGGACTAACTCTATCGTAAAAATATGAAAATGCATAAATTTCATTCTCAGAAAATGTATCCCTAAGTGGTGGTTGGTATATACCATTAAATGCGCATGGTGATATAGGACATGTTTTTTCTTTGTTTAGTACTTGTTCAGCGATGAATCGGCATTGGGCATGCCCAGCGCCAGTTCCAATGAGTTTTATAGTATCATCGTTGGGATCTAGCGGTTCGGAAAAATTCTTCGGTAGGCAAGGATGTGGAACGTGATCTTCTGATTGTTTTTCATCACTAGAAGCGAGACGCCAAAGGTCTGCCACAAATTTCTTTATCGCTTTTCTTGCTTCCATAAGTCCATAATACAAATATGAATGTTGATAAAGTACATATTTGTGACCACCAAACAACAACTCGTATCGGTGCTCTCCAGGGGAAACTTCGGTACCATCCATCATTTCTGGCTCAAAGACAATTTGAGTTGAGCCCCCACCGAGATCAAAAATCGCTGCCGTAGACAATTTTTTCGATGTACCAATTCTTCCTAATAAATAATTTACTGTGATCCATGCATAAACACCTTTCAAATTTTATATGATAAGATACATTTAAGAATTTTTATCGAAAAACGTAATATCAAAATACTCATACAAAAAAAAGAATAAATTTTTTACCTTCATCTTTACCATCCATAATTACCACACCATCATTCTCAATGATGGGGAAAGGATAATTAGTCTCTAAATGTTCTTGCACCGCTTCCAATATACTTTTACTTTTTGTTATGCCCAACAAACGAAGCCCGGCAGTTGCCTTAACAGCAACCGGTGTACAATTATAAAGTTCTTCGGGAACTTTTTCTAATGCTACTTTTAATAATACATCTAAACTTTTCGCGGCTGATATAGGATCATCAGGATAGGCGGAAAGTCCTGGTTTGGTGTGACTAAAAATTTCATCTTCTAATTCGGGAGAATCTTTACAATAATTAAACCGATAGACATGAATACGTGAGCCTGTAGACCCTGCATCAAGCATCAATGCATACTGAATCAACGGGCGACCTGGGTGTGGAACAGTGCAATGTTTGGATTTGAATTTGGGAGGTGTATTTTCTGTCTCAGATTTTTCGGGTACTTTAGTCGCAATACTAGTCTCTTCTATTATTTGTTCTGTAGTTATCGCGGACTCGAGTGCTGGTTTTATATTGTTCTCAGGTACTACGCTCTCTGGAATTTACATCCGAATAGTAAGTAAATTTCGTGATAAATCAAATTTTGTAATAGATTACCTTCGGATTCTAAGAAATCCCGAAAGAACAATATCAAACATATAAGTGTCAACAACAGTGCTGAAGTACGGAGCCATATTCTGTTTCTTTTTTTCTTTGGCACCATTTTGAAGTCGTCCCTCCCTTCCGATTGTTCGACCTCTTTGGTACCTTTTTCTGCCTTTTCCAAGGCCAACGAACCTCTTCTACGAGACGGAATTTTGTCTATGTTTGTGTCTTCGTCAGAACTTATTCGTTGTTGATTTTGAGATGCCGACGGTATGTAGTTACTTGAAAATTCTGGCATCGACCCGATAAATCTCGTACGAAAGTATACTATTTTCGACCAAAACTGGTTATAATTGACTATAAACTGTGCAACAAGGTAACTTGTGTAATTCAATAGACTTATATGGTAATAAGAAATAAAGTAATTTTTTTTTTAAACAAGCGAGACATTTATTAAATTATTATTATTTTCTATAATTAAACAAGCATATAATATTTATTTATTATAAAAGAACCAATCTGATACAGAATGTAAAGTGTGTTGCCAATCAATATATATAGTAAGATCATTAATTACAGTAACTAAGATAAAGATGTAAAAAATAGAAATCTATTTTTTTAAATATGTTTGTTTAAAAAGTTGAATACTTTAAAAATAATATATACATATTATATTTTTTTACTTTTCTTATTCAAAAGTCATTTATACTTTTTTTATTTTCATTATAAGAGTTTTAAAAAAACCAAAGAAATATACTTATACTGTATATTAGAATATAACTTTTAATTAAAGAAAAAAAAGTTTAAAAACCTTGATTTTTTTTTTGAATTATATAAAAAAATTTTATAACAATTACTTCTTTACTAATATTTCTTGAAGTTCTTCTATTATTACTTTTTATTAATATACAATTCTTATTAAATAATTATATTTATTTCTTAAAAAGCTATTCTTTAATTCAAAAAATTAAATTTTATATCAAAACTACAGTGGTGATCATATTTTTTTGGACAACTTTAAACGTGATTTAATAAATAACCAGTGATCGAAAAATTAAACTTTTTTTTTTATTTAAAAATAAAAAACCAAGAGATTTTTTTACATGATTTTAAAAATTTATTCTTTTCCCCTTTTTTGCAATAATTGCCTCGCATCATGATTTCATCGACCATACTAAATTCTTTATAACCATTTTAGATATTTTTTGCCATTCTTCCTCCATATATATTGTTAAATTACTCAAATTTCACAGATTTCTTTCTTCCACGTTTCTTTTAACCAGTGCCCACAGGTTCTCGATCGGGTTAAGATCAGGACTATTGAATGGCCAGTCCATTACGGCAGGCACATTTTCTTTGAGAAAACTCTTTGCTTTGTGGCTTGTGTACTTAGAATCATTATCCTGTTGCAGTCGCCAATTGTTCCTCATCATTTCTTTGATCTTGGGGAGTTGTTCTTCGATGATTTTGATGAAAAAATCAGCATCCATATTACTGGTGAAACAGTAAAGACTTGTTTTTCCATGGATCGAAAATCCACCTCACGAATGAATTTTTTGCTTGTTTTTAGGAACACTCAGCGTTAGTCTAGAATGCTTATACCACCATGTGATCGTGTTCTGGAACAGTTGGAATGATGTTTCATCCGAAAATAAAGTTCAGGACCAGTCATCATGAAGGTGGTTTTTAGCCCATTCTACTCTATTCTTTTTTTGCTTAAGTGTTAGCATTGGAACTGCAAGTAGAAAAGAATTTTTGTAACCGTGCTTAACAAGATACCTTCAAACTGTATGCCTAGAAACCGTAATATCCTGTTCTAAAAGTTTGCAGACTATACAAACTGTAGAAGCCATTGGATTATGCCAAATGTACTGACTTATAACTCTCGAAATATGGTTATTAATTTTATTTGATCTTCCTGCACCTGGTTTTTGCCCCAAATTGCCTACCTTTATCAACTTTTTAAGGTTGTAGTATACTGTAGAGTGACTAATGCTAGTTCTCTGTTGAATTTCCTGTGCACTCCATACACCATTTTTCCATAAGTGTAAAATTGCCTCACGTTGTTGTTTCTTTGCTAATCATTGCATTCTAAGATCTATTTCTCCCGATAGGTTCTATATAATTAGTGTTGAAACGCTATATACTTTTTCTATACAGTACAAAGTTTGTTTATGCAAGTTGGGGTCTTATATGTAATTGTGGCTTTGCCACAGCACATGATCAAAGTCACATGCGAGGTGTCCAAAAAATTATAACCACCACTGTATATTCAAATTTTTATTATTATTATTTTTTTTTTTTGGGTTTCCCCTCATAGGTAAGCATCATTTCTTTATTTGATATTGTATATAACATGGTATACATCG